>BLKR01009690.1:0-94635 GCA_011170035.1 Teleogryllus occipitalis
TCAAAATGCAGTCAAGGAACTTATTGCGAAATTGTTTAAGAATATTTTTACTTTCTTGTATACGTACGTATGTACGGAGTATAAGGAGATTTTACATAGAATAGACAAAGTTATGTAATGCTGCGGAACATCGATTTCGAGATTTCAACGGAAATACGTGTTTTAGGGTCCCCTAATACCGAAAATGTGTTTTTTCATAACGTCCGCCAGTCTGCCCGCCAGTCTGCCCGCCAGTCTGCCCGCCAGTCTGCCCGCCAGTCTGCCCGCCAGTCTGCCCGCCAGTCTGCCCGCCAGTCTGCCCGCCAGTCTGCCCGCCAGTCTGCCCGCCAGTCTGCCCGCCAGTCTGCCCGCCAGTCTGCCCGCCAGTCTGCCCGCCAGTCTACCCGCCAGTCTGCTCGTCAGTCTGCTCGTCAGTCTGCTCGTCAGTCTGCTTGTCAGTCTGCTCGTCAGTGTGCTCGTCAGTTTGCCCGTTAGTCTGTCCGTCTGTCCGTCTGTCCGTCTGAGAACACGAGAGCAAGATGGACAGGAGTTTCTTCAATTTGGAAAAGATCGTACGTGTGGTTCAGGTGCTAGTAGTGTTTCACGGACAGACGGACGTTTTGAAAAATACAGTTTTTCGGTGTCTGGGGACCCCAAAACGTGTATTTCCTTTGAAATCTTGAAATCGATTTTCGGTAGCATTACATAACTTTGTGTATACTGTATATATTACTCCCGTATACACGTATGTAAACGAGAAAGTAAAAATGGATAAACTTTCTCAGTGAGTCACTACATACCAGTTGAAAGAGTATGTTCTGTTGAACCTTAAAAATATCTTCTTTGAAAAAAACAATAAGTTTGTGTTTATATATTAATTATCTAATACTCAACTTACATGAATGTTATACAATTAGAAATAAAAGTGAATTCTATTACTTCTTTAGACCTAAAGATGTGGGCCCACAAGCTCTTGAAACGTCGTTGAACATAGAAAACAGACATAAAATTAATTTTTAATTGTTATGAGAGAAAATTATAAGAAAAAGTGTCTGCTGTCAAACAACATTAAAGGAACCTGTTTCTTAAGAGAAATAAAACAATAAAACAGTATAAAATTGTATATTTTCTATTTTACTGCATATCAGGAGCTGCTAAACAAAAACTCTATCTTACGGTATGCATCGCAATATTGATACATATTTCACAAAATATTCCATCGCATCACGATTTCCTCATAAAGGTCCATTAACTTTCTCATTGAGCATTTCATTTTACTAATATGAAACAAACACCAATGTCGTAATTGCAATTAGCTCTTGACATATAAAATGTTGGATCTTGTCCGAAGGTTAACCACAGATATGTAAATTGTGGTTTGATCAATAACGCCTGACTAAACAGTGGTCAACATTCTCTTCAGAAAACATCTAATCCTTGAAGTGTAACATATTTAGAGCTAAAATGTTAAATAAATGTTGAAGAAAAGTGTTTCGCTTCGCCAATTGTGACACATTGAATTTTGCACGTTGATGTCAAATGTCAAGCATTAGAAGGATTCAGTTCCCAAAGCAATGCAGAATATATTCGAGTAAATAATATTCTTCGTTCAGGAAAATTATGCAGATTTCATTCCTAGTCTTTGGCTTCAGGTCAAATATATTTTGACGAAAAGAAAACTACATGACGCTTCAGAGCAATAGAGCAATGAGTTTTCAACAATTTTAGACGGAAATATATTTCCTCTGACTTTACAAGAGCCTGGTTTATATTTTTTCCCGTTTGATATTATGCATTATTTAGCTAAGGAGAATGTTTTAGGCGTAAAGAAACGACAAGAAACTGTCATTCAAAGCGAGGGAGACAATAATATTCTTTGACCCCCTAACAAAGACGATTATTAAACGACAGAAGTATTTTTATCCGTCGCGAGAAAAGGGAAGGAGCAAAATCATTTAGAAATTTGTAAACAAAAATTAAGTGTTTCATTTGGTATTCAATGTATTTTTTAAAGCAAAATGAAGCGATACGAAGAAAGAGTATTATATATATATTAAAAAGAGTGAAAAAGAAAAAGATTAAAAGTCGCTGAAGTAGTACATTAGACACAGAAACAGTGTTATCTTTTCCTGTTATCTAATTCGACAATGAGACCGTTCAACCTTCAAGAGGGCGAAGATAATAATATATAAACATATGTATGAGACTATCAATGGACGGGAAGAGTGAAACTACTGTATAAAGGAAATTCTATTTTTAACCTTTGAAGAATACGTTGTTTTGTACTGTAGAGCAATCAGGCATTGCATTTCTCACACTTCATTAGCGTACTCTTCAAGGGTTGTTTTTCAATAAAAACTTACGTTAACATGTCGTTGAAAATGTTTTATTTGTGAATAAACAATGAGGAATTTAACCTCTCTTGGTACTCTGAAAGTCACAACTGTCGATCACTTGATCACGAGAAGTAAATGATAATAGATGAAATATGAGTAGGATGGGTAGGTATGTATTATTTCCGAGCCCATACATTGCTTTGTTATTAGTCCTGTAAGTATGGTGATGTATTCAGGGAGGTGGCGGGGTTCCCCCGATGAGGTCCGGCCTTCACGACGATTGATTGTTAGTGATTCCGGGCGCGTCAACTACAGTCATTAGTCCCGTAACTGTAGTGAATGTTTTTCATCGGGAGGTGGCGGTGACCTTCCACTGGATGGCAAGATCCGGCCGCTACTGTCGACTAATGGCGTTTTCCTCAACCAGGTATCTCACACCATTGGAGCAGCACCTCAGCCGGCACAAGTTCTAAGTTCTCGGCCGGTTTCCCGACATGTGTGGTAGTGTAGTACACAGTGTAGTACATGTTAGTGTGTGTGTGTGTGTGTGAGTGTGTGTAAGGGCTGAGGATAGGGCAAGGAAGAGAAAGGAAAGATCGCACGCAGTCCGTGACCCGTTTCTTAGGGTATTGCTCCGGGATTCGCATGGTGTTGATCGTAGAAACCACGGAAAACTGTCTATCAGAGCAGCCGGCCGCTAGAATTCTCCTCCAAACAGCGACTGAATTTGACCTAGCTGAAAAGCTAGTGACGAAAATCCTGCCGCCATCTGGACTCGAACCTTCACGTCGACTGGCGGGTTTTCCTCCTCAAGGTGCCTCCCCAGCGAGACACCGCGCGAGCCTAAACAAGCTCCATGCGAATGCCGACCTGTGTAATAGTGTGGTACATGTAAGTGTATGTGAGAGGTTATAAGGGGAGATTAGGAAGCAAGAATGAAGAAGGGAGCATCTCGCACTGTTCGTGGCCCATTTTTTAATCTACTGTTCCAGCATTCGCCTGGTATTGGAAAAATCACGGAAAACTATCGATCAGAACTACCGGCCTCAAATTGACGCCCAGGCAATGTCTGAATTCGACCCAGCTATGTAGCTAGTCTCGAAAACATGCTACCGTCGGTACTCGAACCCTAGGTCCTCCCGGTCAACGGTGCTGCATAGAAAACAGAGTTGCTACTGAGCCATCGTAAGTGGCAACGTGAAATATGGGAATTTTGATGTTCGGATGAGACACGAAAATAATATAAAAATTCAACCACGTGTTGAAAATAGAATCATGACGTCTCCGGAGACGCCGCGTCCTTGGCGGTTCGTCAAAATTTTTGGGTTGTCATACTACAACCTTCTTCAGGAATACGCGGTGATGAGCATCGTTCGTGTGAATACAGGGTTCCCCCGCCCCCATTTGACCCGGCCGTGCAGGTGTTTGTGCTGTGATCCAACAATGAGGTTGGCAGTCCTGCCTACGTCGCCACGTCTCCCGGTCACCCAAAGACTCCGGTCACAGAAGTCTGTCTTCACTTCACATGGTGAAAATGATATTGCTTTACAGAGGATTCGAAGTTGCACCCTTCTCCTTATAAGCTGCGTCAAGCTCTTGCGCGAGAGAGGGTGGCAATTCTATCTAATTTGGTCTTCATTAGTATTATTAACCTATACAGCAACCTGCAACCTACATGGGTAAAGCCTCTGGTGTTAGAGAAAAATGAAAAAAACGCAGATACAAAGAGGAGAGATGTAAAGTCAGGGACAGGCAAAAAGGAGAGAAATAGAGATAGAAGAGGGCTGGCACAGAGACAACGTAACAAACACACGAGAACAAAAGCCAGTGCTTCATCCTAAATTCGTTCCCAGTGCCTTTTCCAGCGAGGGAGCGCTCAGCCACAGGCGTACGTGGAGGCGGGAGGCAGGGGCGGGGGGCGGGGCGGGGGCAGGGGCTGGGGGCGGGGGCGGGGGACGGAGAGCGGGTCTCGATCCCCCACCCCCGCCATTCAGGCAAGAATATCGCCGCGGTCGGGCGCGCGCGGAGCAGTGAGGGCGGCGGGGCTGTGGCGTGCAACCCCTCCAGAACGTTCCGCCCGGCGGGGTGGGGGACGGGGGCGGGTTGAGGGTGCGTGGCGAAGGGGGCGTGGTGCTAGCGGGCGGGGGTGGGGCTCCGCCGAGACAAAGAGAGGCTAATTGCGCCGGCACAAACAGCGCGTAACCAGATTAAACCACTCCGCGAGTCAACAGACACCCCACCCCCGCGGCCTCGCCCTCACTCTCACTCTCCCCCTGCCCTCCTCCCCTCCCGCGCGCGCGGCCGCCCCCGCTGGCTCTTTGAGGCGGGCAGGCCGATCGCCGAAGGGAGAGCGCCAACGCACCCCACCACGCCCCCTTCGGGCGACGCGTGGCGGCGGCGGCGGCGACGGAAGTGAGCCCAGTGGAGCGGAGGGCCGAGGCACTCTCCGGAGGGTGGTGACGGAAAGTAGCCGGTGCAATGATCACCGGTGGACTGACAACCGACGGATACCAGGCTGCAGGCAGGGGGAGTTCGAGTCGCGAACGAACTCCAGCAGTGAAGGGGCCATACGTAATTTGAGGAATGTGCCGAGGGCTGATCGAAGAAACGAGGTCAATAAACTGAAAGTTTAACTTAGGTTCAGCAGTGAAACTTAAACAGATAGGACATATTGCGTTAATTTCTGTAGAGTATCTCAGGGGGTTTAAATACTAGAAACACTGGGTATCCCGAAACAAATAAGTCGTGCAGGACCATTAAAATCGTGACAATATATTTTAACTTATCATAACTAACGATACTGTACGTTGCATGGCCTCTTCGGGGAATGTTTCAAGACTTTTAAAATCTTAATGTTTTGCTCTAATTCCTTTACCAGAAAGAAATAGTTAAATTATCTGACAACTAAAGTTCATCGTTAACAATAATTATGATTTTGATGATTTAATTTTCTTTGGTCCAATCTTTTACTACATAATTTCCATTACAATAGAAATATTTCAAAGCACACTACCATAATGCTACCAGGGAACATCCTGGTAAAGCACAAATAATTTATATACTTTATTACATGAAATATCCAAAGTTTACTATTATTTGTAGAACGGAGGCAAGATCAGTCATTTTCCATGTGTTTGTTTCCTCCAACAGGTCAGCGGGACCCTCCTATTTACAAGTCAGCGACGCACGCCCAACGCGGGCAGCCACTCGCGAAAGCGAAAGCGAAAGCAAAAGCAAAAGCACTACGAATATCGTATCGCACTTCCCTTGAAAAATATATTCTAAATTAGAGGTAACCCGTCAAAAAGGAAAGGTCAAATCAATGATTTTCTCCCCCATACGTCACACACAGTTTTTGACTAAATAAACAAATAAATAAAAACTTCAATATTAATAATTTACAGAAAATTTTCTGCTTCTGAATGAGTATAGTTTTAATAAAGAACTTTTAATAAAAAGAGTTCTCTTTCAATTAAAGACCTTTAGTTCTTTGTATACATCTGTGATTTGTTATTTCTATTAGTCATTACAAGTCGGCATCGCTTCGGCTAACATTTTTAGCCATCTTCAGGCCTCTAGCTTAAAGATTTACAATATTGGATGATATATAGAAATATTTTCAAATGACTTTTAACTACAGATCAAAAGTCATTCAAATTTAGAAACTTTTGTATTACATGTATTATATTTTAGTATAAGTAGACAGAAGCTTACCTTAGTACTTAAGGTGGAATGTAAGAATATTAAAACTAGAATAAAAATATTTACAAAATATACAATAACATGAATCGCTGCGAGAAATGTGCATATTCAAGCTGTTTCTGTCCGTTGAACATATCTGTGAAAGACGACAACTGGAGTCAGTTACGAGTAAATATAGTTTAACCGTCAAGGAAGGAGAGAGGGAATATGAAAGATAAAATATGAAAGAGAGAGAGAGAGAGAGAGAGAGAGAGATACAGACAGAGAGAAGTGAAGTGAGATGAGAGAGAATGAGACATTCATTACATTCAGTACCAATGAATTAATTTTGACTATTATTATTAATTTTCAATAGCAAGTTGACATAAATTCCGGTGAAGGAATTGAATTCTACCATGGTGTTTAAAGTTTGATTCAGATTTATACGTAACGTCTCTGACATAATTCTCGAGTTTTCCATAGTTTTTGGACTAGTTTTTATTTATTTTATTAATAACTTACATAATAAACAGTACAACAATATTTAATTTCTTTAATGCTGAATTTCAGGTTTTTCTATTTCCGAAGTCCTCTAGGTGTCCGCGAATGGATTTTAGGGAGACCCTGAAGGGGTCGCCAGCTGAAATTGCACTATTTGCGAGTCTTGCCACTGTTTGCCAAATCCCACGGAGGTAATTTGTTATTTGTTACAGTCGTTTAGGCACATTGCGTTCTCGGAATACAACGGCGTGTGTATCTAAGATTAGGTCCGTATGTTCCTAGAAATCGCACATACGTGCAAGCAGCCCGCCCATTACTCAGCCACTGGAACAGGAAGCTCGGTCTTATCTCTTCACGAATGTCCTCCCCTGTCCATCTTATTTTAATTATATCCGTTCCTCATTTATTTGTTTTTACAAACTAATTATGTAGTACATACGACATACATTCTTTGAAATAAATCAGGTTTATTTATGTTTTTTTATGAATTACGTTTTATTGTTTGGTTTATTTTACGAATTGTTAGTGGATTTAGTAGAACCTGATGGTGCCTTTACAATTCAGCTCCCCTCCAAATCATTAACGTAGTACATCGCTCACGTGTGTCGCGGCCAGGGATATGTAAGCTCTCTGCCTCCGCAGATCTCACATTCAGAAGCATGCGTTTGCCTAGGCGCGCGCGCGACGTCGACTTCATTGCAGAAGAAGATTGCAAAAATTGCAGAAGACTGCAAGAAGACTGCAACGAAGTGCAAACGTGCAAAAGCGATTGCCACTCCTCACTGAAACTTCGAAACTGAATTGCGCGCCACGAAAACTACCAAATTGTGCCGCCAGATGTCCTTTCAATAGCACTACATTATGGATATCTAAACGAAAATTCTTGTTTGGCAGCATATCATTAAACGAAAGTAATAATATATTTTAAAAAAGTTTCTATCTCGCATCAGTTGCTCAAATTTTACGGTACGAACTTGCGTGAACGTAGGAAATTATATTATAGAGTCACGGAGTCCTGAGCCTCTTCGATTGATTGATTGATTGATTGAGTTTTCGTGTTTCCGGGCGCGTCAACTACTTCGGTCATTAGTCCCGTTAGTGTAGTGCATGTTTTATCTCGGGAGATGGCGGTGATCTTCCCCCGCTGGATGGCGAGATCCGGCGCCGACCTACCGTCGGCTAGTGGGGCTTCCCCCTAACCTGGACTCTCCCACCAGCGGGGCATCGCCCCAGCCGGGACAAGCTCTAAGCTCCCGACCGGTCTCCCGGATTATGTGGTAGTGTAGTGCATGTTAGTGTAAGTGTGTGTGTAAGGGGAGAGGATAGGACAAGGAAGAGGAAGGACAGATCGCGCGCGGTCCGTGGCCCGTTTGGTAGGGTACTGCTCCGGCATTCCCCTGGGGTTGATCGGAGAAACCACGGAAAACTACCGATCAGAGCAGCCGGCCGCTAGAATTCTCCTCCAGACAGCAGCAGAATTCGACCTAGCTGAAAAGCTAGTGTCGAAAATCCTGCCGCCGTCAGGACTCGAACCTTGGACCTCCCGGTTAGAGGCGCTGCAGTGACATCAGTTGATGCACTGAGCTACCGCTACCGGTGAGCCTCTTCGAATTTAGCCGACATTAGTGGTTTTAAAGAAAGAGCGATGATATCATTACTTGAATGATGATGAAACAATAGTGCGTGAGAGGCAGGGGAAACGAAAGGACTTGCCGCGAACCGGTTTTTTTTCAAATTCTATATGTGTTGACCGGGATTTGAACACCGGTACCCAGAGCTGGAAGAAGAGAATTCTGACCACTATACCACGGATCACCTATACATGATTTAAAAATATTTTTAAATCGTCCCACATTATAGAGACCTTCCAATCTTCAAACATATTTTGTTGGTGTACGCTGATTTTGAGTCACAGCGTTCTTGTATGCTGTGGTGCTGTTTAACAAAATCAAATGGATAGACAACAGAACGAAGAGAGGAATTTTAGGAATATCAATCCTCGAATCATCAAACCGTATTTACGAAATTCAATACCCTAAAAAATTATGCGTTTGATTACTCAGTGCATACATTTTTTTAAAAATATCAATATTACCACTACTCTCATAACTCACAATCGCAGTGACGAATCAGAAAGCAAAAATAATCTCGGGCGAGAGACTCGAGTCTATCACAACGATTTACTGTTCTTTTCGGCCATAAGAAGAATCCTCACTTGAATTTCTGTCTTGACTTTACGGCAGGGCGCTGACACAGCGACGACTTCTGACTTCAATTTTTGAAAACAGTCTGAAGACAAATCCGTGCACAAAAAAATGAAACATCTAAAATATCGTCATTTTGCAGGGAACGATTTTAATCTGAACGGAAACATTTATTTCGTGCCTAAGGCAGAATGTATACTTTATAACGGTGAGTCATTTCAGGTAAAAAAACACCAGTGAATTCCTCATTATATTAGAAATAAATAATTTGCCGTTTTGACGTCAGAAGCATAGATTCCCATAGATGTTTTCGCAATTTTTCAATTTTGTTGCAGTCTGTATATCACAACATCATTATTTGCATTTCCAAGACTACAACTGTTATTGTATTTAGGGAGGACATTTGCGTCATTTGGAAGTAGCAAGTGCATCGAAATTCTATTGACCGGCTTCCCAGAATTGAGGACTGTCGTAATATGCACCCCAATTCCGCCCCTTCAAAATTTTACATTTTTGTATGACAGTATCCGAAAAATAGATTTTTCTTCGGAAATGTTCAGACATATTCTCATCTCTTCAACTTACTTTAAGCACAATATTCTGTACGATATAGAGGAAAAGAAATTGTCAACAACCCCCTGTGAAGAAACTAACCGGTACTCTAGAACATGACGCAACATACTATTTGAGAAGGGTCTGCTGTGTGCTTTTTTTATCTGAATTGACGCACTTCATTCCAGTCGCCTGTCATATAAACATCTTAGTAAAATATTTATTAGTATCAATTTTCTTAATTCATTTCTTGCATGACGCACAAATGACAAATTTTGATGTGTCATCTTGCTTGCGCATCACAGAGTCACGTTGTAGAGAAGAAATAAACCATGTTCATTAATTTTTCCTCGAATGTTTCTTCAATGGATAGACTGAGTGTGCCTTGATTCGTTTCATGGTACTTCAATACACGAGTAACTGGTCGATATGATTTCCAGGCCACCATGGTCTCGGCGGGCGTCGGTAGCCGAATAGTATAATTAGGCTGCGTGAAGTCATGAAAGTAAAGCTATTCGAGACACCATGGATTCCAGGATGGGTGACCGTCTGGGAACTCGGGTCACTAACGGCGCCGGGCCTCTGGCCGAAGAGGTAAAAGGCAACTACGTGCAACGTTATGATTCAAACGACAAAACTTAACGGAGGATTACTCCAGTGTGTATGGCCAATGCCCAAAAAGGGGTAAGAGATGTGTTGCGAAAAATAAGCAACAGATTTTTACAAAAAAACGTTCCGCTCCCTTGCAAATCGCGCTCAGCGCCCCGCGCGGGGGCCGGCACACACTCACCGGCGAGGTCCGGGAGGCGCGGGTAGAGCACGCCGGCCCGCGCCAGCCACTCCAGCTGCAGCTGCTGCAGATGCGGGGGCGGCGGTGGGGGTGGGTGCGGGCCGTGCGCGCCGCCCACGCCGCCCACGCCGCCCAGCCCCCCCGGGCCCTGCGGCGCCTGCGCACCCGCCGCCGCCGCGGCCGCCGCCGCCGCCGCAGCCGCCGCCGCGGCCGCCTGCGCCGCCTGGCCCTTGTCCAGCGGGTGGAAGGCCGAGCCGCCGAGCAGCGCCGCCGCCAGCGGGTAGTACATGGGCGCCGGCGCCGCCGCCTGCGGACACGGGGGAGCGCGCGCGTGGCCCATCACACCGGGGTGCAGGAGCGTGGGGAGTAAAGCTGCCAGTCCCACGTCGTAGGTGTGCTGGCGGCGCGCAAAATTGACAAACGAACGTTCTATGAGCGGAGGAGAGAGAGAAAGAGGGGGAGAATGACAAAAAGCATTTAAAAACTACAGAAAAAACAGGCAAATAGATAAAAAATAGACAGAAAGCCAGAACGACAGTCACATAGATGGTATATCAGACAGACGTAAAACCAAACAGACAGAAAATCAGACCGAAAAAAAAAAATAAGGCACACGGACAGAAAATCAGATAGATGTAAATAAAACCAGAGAGACGGAAAAAATGGACAGACAGAAAAAGAGAGACAAATAGGAAAATAGATTGAAAACAGAGAGGAAAACTGACTGACAGGAAAAGACGAAAAAGACAGTTGGAAAATCGGACAGACATAAAAAACAGGCAGTCAGATCTACGAGGAGTATTCAGTTAGTTTCAATGGTTCGTCATTAATCGAGCTCTCTATGGTACACCATCTCAAAACATTCTCAGGTATTGTCAGTTTTTTACACTCGACTGAGAAGACGATTTTCTATCTACTCGGATTTTAAAAAACCGGACCTGCATCTACTTCCAGTTGTTGAGGGTCAATGTCCGCGTACACTAAGACTTGTCATGCGCTACAGGACGAGTGCAGTTAGGAACTTCTTGTTGTTCATTTTGCTGAGTTTAAATGTGTTAATCATATTTCTAAACTAATTTTACCTATCGCATAAGAAAAAAGTGAAATTATAAGGTAAAATGAGATGGAAGTAGATTTTTTCTATGTCGGATATTAGTGATGTGTAGAATAAAAGAAAAGTTAATAAAACAGAAACATCGTTATTGAAACATTAAGAAAGGAAGATGGCACATTATATTAGTAAAAAAGTAGAAGAAAGGAAATATATGATGTAAAACAAAAATTAAATAATAAAGTTAATAATAATAATAATAATAATAATAATAATAATAATAATAATAATAATAATAATAATAATAATAATAATAATAATAATAATAATAATAATAATAGTAGTAGTAGTATCTTTTGAATATTTGCCCCTGTTCTAATTTCCATTAATCACTTTTTGTTTGAAACAATATTTTAAAAAATATATTCACAGAAATAAAATATTCAATCAGTTTTCAGACGTACTAGTAAGAGGGTGTCAGATACAAAACAGTTAGTTCTAGAGAATGGAAACGTATCTGTTAAATGTAAACTTTACGGGAAATCCGTTTCCTGGCCTATTCTATTCCCAATCAAAAACAAACAGCTGAACTAACATAGACTAATATATTATAAAAGAGTATTGTGTCGTACTGTAGAATATTATTAATGAATTACTTTTTCTGGTTCTAATTGAAGAGGTCACACAGGTATTAGTGTGTAGAAATTTGAAAATCACAATTCATGTGAACGAGACCACTGCCCAAATTGTCAAATCAAAATCATATTAATGAGTATTCAATTTTGTATCTTCCACAATTGGAGATTTTGAACTCGGTAAATGAGGGAAATATTCAGTTAACAGTTTCAGTATTCGGTGTTATGACTTGGTTTGTGGTTTTATAATTACTTCTGTTGACGAAACAAGTTCGGAATTGGTCACTTGCATTATGATTTGATTTTGGTTTTATTATGCGCTCCTGCCATTAACGAGCGATGATTGGCAATTCATATGATGACACGAGTTTGATTTTGTCTTCATTATGTAACATAATTAACTTCACAAATAGAACGCTTATTTTCAATACGGTGAGGGTAGGTCGATACCAGCAGTAGAAAGGCAATTGCCATAGAACATTAAGAATTATGCCAGCAAGAGAAAAAATACATTTATTATTAAGTTATGGAAGTAATAAACAAGTACAACAAACTGCCCTTAGCCAGAGATACTTATAAATATCTATAAGAAAGTATCCTTCGTAATTAAAGTAGCACCTTTCGACAGCATTGCAAATTTACAACAAGGAAGGTTGAGACAAATTGCGAACTTAGAAAGTTTAAAATCTGAGTGGCTTTGCATCAAGAATCACTTTCAAATTGAGTAACAGTTGTTCGTGAACACCGTCATAGAGAGATTTTTCACACGAGATTTTTCATTCTTCAATATTCGACAAAGTTATAATCAAGTCTAAATACGTGTAGATGAGATGAATGAAACTTTACTACAATTGAGATATTAGTTCACATATTAAAAATTTCTTTATTGATTTCTCGTATTTTAATTATTTATCATTTACATTATTTAAAAATTTAATTTCTCATACAGTAATTTCAATTGCCATCCCCACTTGCATAGAGATTAGCAAAGCTGACTTCAAAAACCCAATCCTCGGAGTTCAACCCTGGTGGCGGTGGAATTTTGAAGGGCAGACCATCTTCAGTTCAACCTGGTAGTAAAGAAATGGACCTTCGCAGATGTTCAGCAAAATAAAGTTCCCCAGTGATTACAAAGAGATATCCAGAGATAATCCGACCAGAAAGTTTGGACATTATTAACTAAGACTGACGTCTGACGAAGAAAATGATAATTACACCTAGGCGCTACAAGGAACGCTCACAATAGACGCCCCATCGAAAGATTCCTAGATTCAGGCCGAGGTTAGGCTTCAAAGATATCCAGGTTTGAAAATACGGGTATGTATTACTGTCAGGGGAACATCTTGCAAAAAACACGAACGCAAAATCAAAAACAATCAATTAGCAGCATGAAAAATATAAACATCTTGAAAGGTGGGAATCTATAATTTGATCTACAAGGTACTCACAAAATACGTTAATTGTTTATGCGTCTCTGTATACTCGTAGTGGTTTCCAGACCTTAAATACCTTATAAATACCTTAAGTATCTACAAATTGTATCGTGTTTTGTTTTGTTTTATCTTGAGAATAAAATTAACTTTGCGTCATAATTGTGTTCATCCGTTTTCGTAATTCATTATTCCAAACCTACGTAAAGGAATTTCACCTCCTTGAAGGTGCATAAAAAAGTTCTCATTATTGTATTAAAATAATGTACAGACATTTTGATACAATGAGTATTATTATTATTATTATTATTATTATTATTATTATTATTATTATTATTATTATTATTATTATTATTATTATTAACGCGATAGTGGCGAGCGTCAATAATAGGTGCTGGAAATGTGTGTGTTTACCATAGATGGGTTTGTGACACCTGCCGGATTCAAATTCCTAGACCTTTTGGTCTAATCACTGGTTCCCGTGGTTGCCCTACTCGCTTCCAGATGAATACTGGAGCAGAACCCTCTAGTAGGGGTCACTGACCGCGCGCAATCTTTCCTTCCCATTTCTATACCCACTCCTCATCCTTGGGGCCGAGCGATGGGCTGGTCACCCACCCTCGACTGACCCATCCCCCAATGATCTAAATGGAAATATCCGTCAAGGGTCGGAGATAGGCCAAGGCAAACTGTCAGAGCTGTTGAGCCACAATACTATTAGTATTATTATTCTTCTACTTCGCGAATAAAAGATCTTATAAGTCGTTTGAATATAAAATCTACTTCAGGTTGCAAACAGCTCCCTAAGGAACATATCTAGAGACTGTCGGTACCTCTGCAATACTTCGCACAAAAGTGGACTGTTAATTATTATTATTATTATTATTATTATTATTATTATTATTATTATTATTATTATTATTATTATTATTATTATTATTATTATTAATATTATTATTATTATTATTATTATTATTATTATTATTATACAAGAACGATTTTGGAACAATAGAGCTCTTTGGAAATCAAGCATCCTTTAAAAGATTATAAACAAATGTTGATTATTGGCATAGGTTGTTAAAAATATTCGCTTAATTGGCATTTTCTCTCAGTGTTTGCTCCTTCAGAAACAAACTTAATAATACTAGTTTGCAGATAATACACCAACGTGTATTATTTTTCGCATAAATGAGAAACATTTCCGACAGTCGCATCTCTTTAAACATTAGTTACATTGTCAAATATATGAGAGAGAGATACTCTTTCATCAACTATACTGTAATTGGTATGAATTACGCAACATACTACTATAAATGGTCCGTTCCAATTTCAAAAGGATATACGGACCTTGGTGGTTGAGAATATCTTAGAAACGATCGATAATAGTTAATTGTTTACATGTTTTTTAATCACCTACAAGGATACAGAATTCTTGTGAGGAAAGGATAAGCCATTTCAAGTCAATGAATATTACTTGGAAATAAATTGGAAACTAGAAAGTAATGCCTCTATTAAAACTTGGTCAAACTTCTATTAAACTAGTTATAAGTTGACCATAATTAACTATGTATATTCATCAAATGTAAATAGGAACTTGCTTTATTGTGTCTTTACTGAAAAGTAACACGATATTTTATTTATCAAGTTAAAAAGCAAAATATAAAGCAATTGTAAATACAAATTTTGTCTTGTTCCTGCACCACTCTTTTGAGAAATTGAACAAAGTATTTAGTTTCATTAGCAAACTTGCAATAGTAAGGAAATATTAAAAAGTCTACGGCTCTTATAAACAACACACTGTCGAACACATTACATCTTCCGAACGTTACACACCATGACAAGCTTCAGAAGAAACCTACAAGGTGCTTACTCTACGACCCTGCTAAGTTGATAGACGAATTGTTGTCGATTTGTGTGTTTAAAGTTGAAATAAATTTACGTTTTGGGGGTAATCAAAAATTGCTTGAATAATAATTTAAGTAAACAGGTCAATATCAAGAAAAACAGCTATTAATAATACCTTATTTTACAATTTCGTGTAAAGATGGTAATCGGGATGACTTAAAAGCGAGATTTTGCAGATAGAGTCAAATTGGTAATCGTAATCTAACAGAGAGATTAAGACGAAAAGTAATATGTAATAAATGTAACACCGGAAATCACTAGTGATAAAGGGAATAATTGGCATAAATTAAAGCGAAAAACTATAGTAGAGATAGAGAAAAGTTCCAGACAAAATTGATAGAGCACGTACTCATTTAATGAGGATTGAGTATATAAGAACAGGAAGATCCAAGAAAGCATTTTGTACATAACTCGTTTTCATAACATCGATTTTGAATGTGCCGTAACCCATCATTCGATCTCACGGCACAGAAGCGTTTTTAGTGGCATATCCGAATTGTGAAAATAAAACTAACACTCTACGTATTCGCATATTAAATGCGAATTAAAGGTCTTTCATTCTGAAAAGTGAGACTCAGATATTACTAACAATGTTTCCGGAACATCTATCAAATATTAATTTCTTTTCTCAAAAATAAGCCACTTACTGTTTGCAGTAAAATTTCAAGAATGATAACGAAGTACTGAAAAAAATATTAGCTGTTTATTAAAAATATTAAAACAAGTGAAATCTCTTCCCATTTCTCACAAAAAAAAAAGGATTTGGACTAAAACGTTTATAAGAATGATGTGTAAAATTAGGTATTTTTTCATAATTTGTTTCCCCAAAAAATATTTATTCACGAACATTAATCAAGTATTTCTACACAAGCCTATCTGAAAAATGTGTTCCTATTAAAATTGGTATTACCTTGAATAAAAAAAATTGCCAAGAAAATATTGTATTTCTATTGCGGATACATTTCGCTCTCAGTACTGGTACGCCCCATACCGAGTTTTCATAAGTGAAAACAATTCTAATTCTTCATTCCATTCTTTGAATTTGAACTCTGATTGTATTCTGGTTTCATGAGTATTAGAACTGATTCTAAATAACAACTAAAGAACCAATCTTTTTCGTAACGTTCTGACGATGATGTTAAGACACTGTACGAATTAACTGATAAACACGTCAGATAATTTTTACAAGAAAACTCATTGAATGAAGGTGAGAAAGCAGCTGTTACTCAGATCAAAGCAGATAGGTGTAATCATGAATCTGAAAACACTTAACAACCACAAACGAATTTTCAACGACTGTTGCTGAACCGAGGAACTTCAAGCCAAACACGTAGATTCGTCAACAAATCTACGTTGTACTACAATAACTTGTTTTTTGGAAATCTGTATTTTTAATATTCGTCACAGAATTTTGGAATTTATCAGTTTCCATATCGGAAAATAAATTAAAGATATGATGCTTGTAATGAATTAATGCTAGTAAAAATAGACTTCTGCTGATTAAAATTTCAAAACTTTTACCCTGATGCTCAATTAACAAAATATCGTTATTTTTAGAACCATCTAATGCACTAAAATAGTTATAACGTGATACCAAACGCTTTTAACTAATGAATCACATACCCGGTAGTATGAGTTTCTCTCAAATTAACTAAGTTTAGCTACATTTTTGTCATACGTACGATAATCCTAATTAATTTAACAAATATTACATGTATTTTTACTTCCTTGCACAGATCGAAAGATAATTTGCTAATTGGGACATAAAATTAGAAGCAGTATGTCATGTTCATAAATATTTCCAAAACGTTTAGAAGAAATTCTTTACGTTCAGTTAATGATTACTTAAGTTTCACAAGCACATTTTTTATCAGCAAAATATTTAATTACCTACATGCCCTCAAGTATTTGATTCTGAAGAGAAACACGCCGAACGGAGTAAAAATGTGTGTTTTCTTATTTTTATAATGTGTAATTATGAAATTATTCCTATAATTCCTATGTGTAATTATGAAATAGGAATCAAAGAATGCGATGTTTCATCAATGATTTATCTTCTCTTATCAAGTTTTTTTCGGGTTTGATGTCAATAGAAACGTCTGGATATAAATAGCACACAGTAATAAAAAAAACCCAGTCGGAATAGCGTTCTGTGCGTTTCTTATTATACGATGTATGATCGTGGTCAAGAAATAAATAACAAAGTACTGATAACAAAAATATTTATATTTTAGACAATTAAATAAAGAGTGTAAAATAATAAACACATTATTTCTGGACTTTTTTCCGCATGTTACCCAACATTCCATAAAAAAGTGTAGTTTCAAGTGTAAAGGGGTATGTTGTAATTTTTATGCGCATTTCCAAAGAAGGCTTGTATCAAGAGCCGTCGGGACAGTGACATTAAAGTACATGAAGATTTATTAATCAAAACATAAGTTAAACACAACACCGCTCAGGTATCAACAAGTCAGAAGATGTGAAACTTCATTCGAGAAGAAATGTTCCTTGACGACGCACTGACTAGCTCGATGGATGTATACGTCGATGAGACACTTGCTGACTACTTGAACCTGATTCAGCAGAATACGTGGAACCTACCCTTCATCCCTCAGTCACACATTAACACGCACACACGGAATGACAACGGAAGACATAATCCCTGTGCACAGAGGAGTCGCATGAATCGTGATCTTTCGAACAGTGGCGCAGAGCCGGTACACGCCCTTATCGCCACGGCTATGCGAATGGAGGACACAGAAAAAAACGGGGATACAACCGCAGACTTGGCTACGAGTTGAGTGCGATGTGCATTTGTTCGCTAACGTCATCAGCACCACTAGTTGTAATCATACTGCCAAATTAAGCGGAAGGAATATAAAACAGGAATGGATAGGGCTCATATACGCCCATACCCCTTTTTCGCATACGCTTTGTTTCCGCCACATTGTAATGCCAAATTACTGTCAAAAGCAATTTTTCTCGCTTCGCTCGTCCGGATCCAAGTCACCACGAATCTCGGGACTCCGGCCCTAGCGTTCACTATAAACAACCTTCAGTCTATCCAGCGTATAATTACCAATTCACTTTTATAAGAAAGCAATTTAATGGTTAAGTTCACTATCTTGCATTACGTCACTGCGGTGACAGACAAATAAACATCGCACAGCGCATAACACAGTCTCCGCTCATATACCCCAAAAACCTAATAAAAACCGCTCACTCAGGGACTAAATAAATGGCGCGAAATGCTGCCAACGTGTAAGGCCGAGCGCAATGCGTTACCTGCGGCGGGGGCGGGGGCGGCGGCGGCGGGGGCGGCGGCAGCGCGGCGCCGGGGCTGGCGGGCGCCTCGGGGGCGAGCAGGGCCTCGATGCGGAACGAGGACTTGCGGTGGGCGGCGGGCGCGCCGGCGGGGGCGGTCGTGGCGGACGCGAGGCTGGTGGCCGCGGCGGCGGCGGCGGCCGCGGCCGCGGCGGCGATCCCGCTGCAGGCGCGCGAAGGGGGCGGGGTCGCTTGCTGCTGGTGGTGGTGGTGCTGCTGCTGCTGCTGGTGATGCTGCTGCTGCTGCTGGTGCTGTGGGACCGGGGAAGAGGCCGCGGACTGGCCGTGGCCCGCGGACGTCGGCGAGCCCGGCGCGCCGTGCCCCGGCGGCGGGGGCGGAGGCGGGCTGTCGCCACCCCCGCCGCCACCGCCGCCGCCGCCGCCGCCTCCGCCGCCCGGGGGGCCCAAGGCGCCCGGCGGCGGCAACGCGTACAGCCGACGCAAGGTGGCCTGCATCTCTGCCCTGGAGTGCTCGACGGCCGCGGGGGCGCCGAAGGAGCGGTGCGGGCGAGCGGTCAGCGAGAGGGGGCCGACTTGTCACAAGCGGTGGCCTGGGGGCGATGCAATGGACGGTACACGCGTACGCTCTGGAACAGAAATTCAATGTGACTGCAACATTCGCTCAGGAATTTAGTTTTGAGAATGAGGTGCGCACTTATATCCATACCTTCGTCTTATCGTCTCATGCTGTCGATTTATTCATACTGTTGATTACTTTTCGAAAAAAAATGTTATAACTTATACATGTTCTCTGGCAAATATCATCAAAAACTAAGATTAATTGAATCGCAATTACTAAGAAGACTATTTTTATACTATTACAGTTAATAAAAAGTACGTATAGTAAAAAGTAGTATATTACTTTGCTGAACTATATAACATGTCATTTTGTTGTTGATAATAGCGTCTACATAATTCTCTAAGAAAGATGAAAAACTTTGTATGTAGATTAATCAAGTGAAATTATTAGCATATCAAGTTTCACTTTCATGTTAGGTTCTTTTCACTCTCCAATTTTCTTTACTTATTTAACGTCAAAAAATAGTTGAAAACTCAGTGTGATGTGCATGCTGAAATTGGGGAGAGGTGCATTCTGTGCACTTTTTTTTAGTTCTGGATTAACCCATGTACAAGTTGAATTAAGAATTCATGTTGATAAACTTGTTTTCTGACGCTCAGGTGACAACAATGCAGCAATAAATACTAATTGTGTGCTCTGAGATAGAATACCTGGCAATTTCTATTCATTCATTCATTAGCATCAAATAGCATTAAAAAGCACGTTCGTTTCGTTTCAAAAACGTGAATCTTAGAACTCAGATGTTTACGTTTTTCACATTTGATGTACTACAGCTAAATTACAAATAAATGTCTCTTTGTTATCTTCCTTATCTGCAAATCTTAACACTTTGTCAAAGTCAAAGTATTGTCTCAGTATCTTTTCACACTGCCGGAGAAATGTGCAAAGATACTGATCAAGAGGAGAATGCAATTTCACAGCACCTCTATCTCCTGATTTGATCCCCGTAATCTTCATCATTGCCTTGCGATGTATCAACAAATAGACACCTTCAGAGACTATTGATTTACAAACAATGGTGGATCCAGATGAAAGAGGAATACTATAAGCCATTTGCCACAATTCTAGACGACATAAAAAGCTAAAAATATTAATGAAATAAGTGCTAATCAATTTGTACGATTATGAAACTGTTATAGAAGTTCGGAAGACTCAAGAGATATGGGCTTCTGCGACTACTGTGAGATGATTTGACCACACTCCTTGAGCAACGACCATTGCCAGGAAACAATTTAAAATACGAAGAAATAAGTGCTAATCAAATTGTACGATTATGAAACTGTTATAGAAGTTCGGAAGGCTCAAGAGATATGGGCTTCTGCGACTACTGTGAGATGATTTGACCACACTCCTTGAGCAACGACCATTGCCAGGAAACAATTTAAAATACGCCTCATCTATTGATTCTTCCTGGCAACAATGAGCTGCATTCCTCGCTGTTAATATCTATACATTTTCGTCTCCGTCGTTAAACACTCAAGAAATATCTTGCCTTGTCCTCCTCGTGAGTTTGTTAAATTTTCTGGGCGAAGTAAACGTGTACACGAGTGAAATGTGTGACAACAATGAGGAAAGTGGTGCAACTTTTTCCCTTAGAAATGTACAGACTTTCGAGCGTAATCAGAAAAAGTAGTTTGCACCAGCAGATTAGTGAATGAAGATTACGTTATTGCAAACACGTTCTACAGCAGCTTCGTCACTTTTCGCATCGTTATCTGTGTTATCGCCACACCTGTGATTTTTCCAGTCTTTATCCCAACCTTCTTACTATCGTTATGTTAACACGACCGCGTCACTGATCGTGTCTGAATGAAGTCTTATGAAAGATATGAAGCTTCTTGTAAAAATAGAATTCTTCTCGTGGAATTAAATAACTTAATAAGATGCGATATGGGCCTGAAAAATTTGTCTCCAAGGCAGGACTCTAAATCTAACGATATTAATTAAAGATTAGTTGTCAAAGATTAAAACATATTATTAAAAAAACATGTTTAAACGAAAAACTTAATATAATAAGCGATTATACGCAGAATGTAATGTATAGTTTAATTTCACGTGGTGTATCATTTTTGAAACGGAAACGAGAAACAAACTTGTGACACGTGGGAGTTTTGAATTCTAACAGCAATTCTTCATTTCGTCACCGCTAATCATTTCTATAAGAAGATGACAGTGTAATTTACGCAACACGATTCTCGAAAGTTGATAGCATTATTTCGGTATTTGCATTTCCCCGTTCACTCAAATATTTTTTTTAAGTCGCAGACTATCCATAACACTTGTAAATATTTTCTTGTATATTTTCTTGTACATATAAAAAAGAACTCTTAAGAGCATTGGATTTTTATATCCCCTTCCTTGTTAATTTTCCTACACTCTTTTAAAGTCTGGTGAAAATACATTAGGAGTTTCGCTAGGAGCGTATGTAGTCTTGGGAAGTATAATCATGTATGTTTAATTGTTCAGCGGCAGTCCTGCCGAACAGATAAAACCAATTTCTCAGAGTAAGTCACCTACCCCTCTATTTCATTCCATCTTGCGCAATATTCCGTTCCATGAGATAACTAATTTCAATATTGAACCTCTGACATCTGGCGCGGTTTTACGACAGTCTTCGCGTCTTCAATTTTGGTTCGGCGCGGTACAGTAAGACGAACGCTAAAAAATGCGACTGATTATATAGCGTTGCGTTAACTGCTGTGGTTACTAGTTCCGCAAGTGTAGTGCATATTATATCCCGGAAGGGGAAGGTGCACCTCCCTTGACAGAAGGTGAGATCCGGCACAAAACCTGCACGCCAGCTTGCGGGGATTCCTCCTCCACGTTTCTCCCTAGGGGTTACCGCACCGGCACAAGCTCTAGGCCCCGACGTGTGTGGCAGTGTAGTGCATGTACGTGTGAATATGTAAGGGAAGAGAAGGAGACGACGATGAAGGATATATCGCGCACGGTCCGTGGCCCGTTTGTTTTGGTACTGCTCCACCATTTGCCAAGAGTTGATCGAAAAAAACACGAAAAACTACCGATCGGAATACCCGGCCGCTTGATTCTCGTCTAGGTAGTATGTAAATTGGACCTAGTTATGTGGCTAGTGACGAAAATTCGCCACATTTCGAACCCCAACACTAGAATCTCGTAGTCAGCGACGCCGCGCTAGCAAACGCAATCCTTCCATCACAGCCGGTGCACGGCCCGAGGGACACGAAGCGGTGTCCTGGGACTTATCTTGGCCGGGCGGTTCTCACGACGCGCGTTTATCAGCCCAAGATAAGGTAGACAGGTGCACTGCCTTACGCGTCTCCGCGCCGTCGCGGCTGCCACTGGCCGTTGCGCCAACGCTCCACAGCCCACACGCAGACTACACTGTAATGCACTATAATGTAACCCTTAGTCGTGCGCAGCCTACAACAAGAGGGTGTGTCTGTAGTTTTTATTTGCAAATGTTTTACTTTTATGTTTCTATAGAGTGCTTGAGTCTTAATTGGGTAGATTTCAGGGGGACTCTCGGAAGTTTCTTCCCGTTCTTTGCCTCGAATTTGTCCGTTATACTGTAGGAAAACAATGCACAATTTTCATTTTTTTCGTGTTTTGCCTGGACCCTCTTCTCAATTAAACGTTTTTATTTACATACTAAGACGTATTTTACTACGATATGAATAAAAAATAGTACAAGGAGAATGAAATTACAACTTTGATAATGATACACTTAATTCGCTCAAATTATTAATAAGTTAAAGTGATTTCTCTTTACACAATTTACAGCGTTGTGAGATGTTTTGGAGAGCCTCTTCTCAAAAAGTGCTTCAATTCCCAGAATTATTAGCTCAAAAAAGGGAAATTCATAAATTGGTCATATTTCCGAAATATTTTATTACGTAGGACTAAGGTAGAAATGCCCCCCCCCCCGGCCTCTCCCGCGTGCATGACCAAGAGATGCACCGAAGATGAAGCACCTCCGGATCTACTGACGGTGTCCACACAGAAAACCTCACAGTCCATGTACGATTAAGCATGCTCTCCCAGATTTTCAACATGACAAAGTTTTTCATCGAAAGCGAAGAGAACATAGCGAGAGCAAGAAGGTGATGAAAGGCGTTAATGAAACAATTATCATGCCTTTCAAATACAATGATTTATTGTTTCATTTATTTATCGTTAAAATACTATAAAAACTGCATTTGACGAATAGGGGAAACAATAATCTGCACAAAATTTCCAGAACACTTACAATCTCTTTTATTATACATAGTTTGATTATGTACAACGATACGTACGAATATGTTTAGAAACATTTGAAAACTAAAACTTTTCGTTTCCTGGAAACAGAAAAATAATTGCATCACTGAACATCCTACAGATTCATTATCTTGCAGAAAGGAAATGAGAAACCCCTCATTCTTTCCTGTCTAGAAAATATAGTTTAAATGATTAATTATTGCGTGTTTCCGGACGCACTAACTTCTATGGTCATTAGTCCAGTCACTGTAGTGCATGTTTTATCTCGGAAAGTTGCAGGTATCCTTCTCTGCTGTCTGGTGAGATCCGGCGCCAAGTACAAGTCGGCTAGGGAGGTTGACCCAAAACAGGTATTTATTTATTTATTTATTTATTTATTTATTTATTTATTTATTTTACGTCAAAAAACAGTTAAAACTGCGTATGACGTGCTATGGGGAAAAGTGAATTGTGTGCACATTTTCAAAATTCTGTGATCCCTACACTAAGTCATATACTACTTAAATTTTGAAAAAAAAAACATGAAATAAAATGAATATTCAAACAACATGAAATAAAATATATTTTCAAGGATAAATAAGCAATAAATTTTGGCTCTTATCCATGTTGTCCTTCGGAATAATACTTCCTGCCGCGACAATGGTATCTCCTACCAGCGGAGCGCCGCACTAGCTAGGACAAACTCTAAGCTCCAGTCATGTGTGGTAGAGTAGTGCATGTAAGTGTGTGTGTGTATGTGTAAGAGGTGTGGATAGGAGGAAGGAAAGATCGCGCGTGATCCTTGTTAGGATAATACTCCGACATTCTCCTGGTGCGTATCAGAGATACCACGGAAAACTACAAATCAGAGTCGTTGGCTGCTAGAATTCTCCTCCAGAGAGCGGATGAATTCGACCCAGCTATCTACTCGTAATTAGTGTCGAAAATACTGCCACAGTCGGAACTCGAGCCCTAGGACCTCTTCGTCAGAAGTACTGCAATGTTATGTTTTGATGCTCGGAGCCACCTTAGCCGATAAGAGAGTTCAAAAAAACGCGGGCATAGTGAAGTTACATTTAATGGGCAAAAGCAAACCAAAGGATTATCTCAGCATAACCTCATCGGTTGAAGGGATTGGCCGAAAACCCATACCGAGATTGGGTCATTTTCGCAGAACCTGAAGTACAATGTTTGTTACAGGCAAATTTGGTCTTTTAAAATTATTAAACACAAATTGAAACAAATGCATTAAGCTCCCATTATCTTTGTTAAAATAAAATATATTTTCAATTTTGATGCTCAATATACACTCTAATAGTATAGCAATTGTTATGCAAGCCAGATTATTTTACTAGGCAATTAAGATGGTGAATAAATTTTAATTGTTTAATGGCATCTGGCAATGTTGTAAAAGGACTTACATGTTATAATGTATTGAATCTATTGGAATAATTGTGGTATGTTGTTGATACCTGATGAATAAGATTCCTTTGACGCATTGAAATTGTAGATAGTAAATTATCCACCATTCCCACTCTTCAGTAAGTAACTTTTGACAAAAGTCCCCCATTCGTAAATAAATAAGCATGGCAATGGTAATATTTCAAGCCCAATGAAGAGAGCGTTTCAGGATTCACGTGGATGGCTTTATTTCTTATCCATATAATTTTTTTGTAATTTAAAATTCTGGGTACTAAAGTATTGGCAAATATTCAATGAAACTCCGATGGCATTTAGATGGAAATGAAAGAAAGATTTTTCCACTGACAACATTCATTGTTGTCGATATGCGTTAAAACATGAAAAGTGAGAAATGCTGTTATTTTATAGATTTGAAAAGGTATTTTTGCGAAAAATCGATGTCAAGTACAATCTACTTTTTTAGTGTAGAACGAGATCCGACGCATAAAATGCTTCCTCATTGTTGCGTATATAATGCTAAATTTCTCGATTTTTAAAACTTTTATTTTAAGAAATCAAATTTTTACATGTTACTCCAATGCTAGATTTATATTAGCCATTCTCTGCATGATTGTCTATCTCTTACGGTAAAGGAAAGTTTTTTGTTTGTTTTTTTAGGCTCACTTCCCCCTACTGACTTCCTTCCTTTACGTATTCCATTTCTCGAATCATTCATTTGGCAACAATATAATTTGATGACGACTGACATTTTGCTTTTAGATTTTCGAAGGTTGTCATCACCGTGAATACAATTATTGTGTTTGCCTGACGAACGACAGAGTACAAACTTTTTCATTGCTCATTCTCTCATTCTCCATATGTACCGATATTAACGACATGTGATCCTAAGAATCTCCTTTTTTTCGAGTTGACTACTATACCATTACACTATTTTTATTAATATTTTATTGTAATCTTAAAGACAATTAAATTATAAAGTTGTAATTAATATGTAAATAATATTTTCTGTTTCTAATTTTCTACTTTGAATTATGTTGTAGGATTAAAGGAAGACACTTCAAGAAGAGTTTCCAAAACGTAGGCAAATAGGAATGTCATATTTTATTGCGTTGTTTGTAATCTGCTCTGAAGCGTGGTAATTATGTTTTACCTTCAAGATACACTATCAAATTTAGTGGTGCATGGTCATAATTAGATGCTATACTCAAACACTTCGGGAGGAGAGTTTCATCGTTCCTGCAAAAATGATCAATTTTATTCCTGAGATGTATTATCATTTTCGTGTAAAAATACATTTTCGTATTTCAGTTTTATTATTATAAGGATGCCTCAAAGTATTTCCTTTTATTAACTAGCGGCAGTGACACAAATGGTAATAATTGTTTACATATACAAGGCTTATTTTTGAAGAAAGCGTCTGACTCATCCACTTTACTCATGTTTTATCTTCTCAAATAATCAGTTCATGAGATCATCAAATGTCGCGAAATCAAACGGGCTGAGTTTAGCTCAGAGCCAGCCATTGCCGTCTCCGCAGCGATACTAACCGACAGGCAAAAGAGTCAATTACTATGGCGGAATTTGAACACTGGGTAGATTGCTAGGTCGAATTCGACCGCTGTCTGGAAGAGAATTCTAGTGGTCTGCAGCTGCGATAAATAATTTTCCGTGGTTTCTCCGATCAATAGCAGGCGAATGCCGGAGCAGTACCATAACAAACGGGGCAGTGGATTGCACGTGATCTTTTTGCATCTTCCTTGACCTATCCTCTCCTCTTCCATACACACACACACTTACATTTGCATTCACTACACTACAACATATTTTGAGAGTTTAGAAATTGCTTTGCTGACGGAGATACCATAAGAGGGAAATCCGCAAGCCGAGTAAAAGGCGGCGCCAATCTCACGTTGTAGTGGGGTAGGAACATCGACACCTCCCGGGATGAATCATTCTTATACTAATGGGAATAATGACTACAGCAGTTGACATCCCCGAAAACATCAATCAGTTAATCAACCATAGAGAAATCAATTCAATTCAAGTTAATGTCTAATATGAAATTTCGCTTGAAACGCCGTATTTGCTGCTATGGCCAAATGTGGTCCCAATTAATTGTAACAGCTATTTCTAATTAATGAATTCGCAATCATGATCGATTTGAATAGACATGTCTTTATTGGAGGAAAAGAGAAATTTTCAATGGAGTTTGACAATGAAGCACTTTATTCAGACCATATTTTATCACTTTGTATATTGTCACTTTTGTCATTTTGGCACCTTTGTAGTACTCTAGCATTATTTGCCATCGTGAGAACTGTGTAAGTAAGAATTTTGCCACTGTAGAAGGTTTTGATACCATGTATTAAGGTATAAGTGATTAACAAAACATCTGTATTTGTAATTTTAGTATTTTTAAAAGACAGCACCTGATGGATGTCTTACATCAAGACGACACTACTTCCGTAGAAGTATATATAAGACTAATAACTTAGGTTTTTCCAACACTATATGAGGCTACGTCAGCTACAAAGCATTTAAAGAAAACCTTTTGTTCATTAAACTTTGATATAATATTAAGGAAACGTGCGGAAACTTTTCACTCTGAGAAGCAAGCTAGCAAGGTAAAGATAAGTTAGCCGCAATGAATGTTAAGAACTTGGTCGTCAGAACGAACAAAGCATGACTATTGCACGCATGAAGATCTAATTTCAAACTGAGTTGAGAGAATTTGTTGCTTTAAAACCATCGTGCTGAATTTCTACAAATGGAAGGAACTGCACATCCGCTAATACCAATTTACGCACGTGGGAAAACCAGCTAAAGAGTAAATAATGATGAACAATCTATAATGTAATATAATGTAATAATAAATATAAACTGCTCAAGATGATTTCAGCAATTGTCAATTAACCTACAAAGGTATATGAACGCATATGAAGAAATTTCACAGCAATAGTAGTAACACAGTTATCATCTTTAAAGACAAAATTGTCTTGTGACATGTGGACATCAACGTATCACGAGGAATGATACGTCGAAGTCTCCTGCATTGGTTTGCGAAAAGGAATAGGAAAAAACTGTTGCCGAGAGGGTCACTCGACAGTGAAAAAGAAAATTGCATATATCCCTCAATTTAGTCTACCCACGTATCTTTTCAGACAAAGAAAACATTTCATTAATCTTATAACATCTCAAGCAAAAGAATTCGCACCAATAATCAACTTTCTCCAAGAGACCACGCACGATCAGTAGACAGAAAGGCAACTTGCCATGACGGTACAATTATCAGATCCGCTTTGTTGAAACGTGAATTTTTTATTGAATTGTTATGAGTTAATTAACGACAAATTTCAACCACAAAAAGGACATTTTTACCCATAACTGATCATAAAACAATTGAAGTTTAAAAGTTGGGGTGCTGATATTACACTATTTCAATATGCTTTTTTTGACAAAGTACTCTGCGAGTCAAAACTAGTTGCCGCGTAATTTTGCACTAATTTAAAGACAAACGTTAACCTCAAAAAAATTTACCCGCCAAAGCATTCATGCTGAAAATCACAGTTGAGTAGATAGTTGAATTCAGCACTCTTACGCAACACACTCAAAATAAGCTCTAAATCGGAAAGTCCAGGAAGATCATGACAAACATTACCTTTCTGTTTGGGTCTATCAAGTCAGCACCTCCACTTTTTAAGTAAAACTTTTTCGTACTGTTATGGATCAAGATTTATATTTTATGGTGAAATTATTTTGTAATTAGCTCGTAATTATGAAATAAAATTTTAAATTAATAACAAAGTAAGGGTGCTCACTTATTCATCATGCACTTGCCTGAGTCGGTCGGTGCGAAGTCGACGAAGTGTATCGAGCCTTCGACCACGCACTACTAAGCAATCGCTGCCCGCGCCTCAGTCTTCCGCGGACGCTACTGCTGGCAACTCCAGGTGGTCGATTCGCACCACAAGACGCGCTCTTCAGGTTGTAAGAATCTGCGCCCAACGTTCGTTTACGCAATTAGTTTACGGATTAGAAAAGAGAGTTTTAACAAAAATCTTAAGTTCAATTAACTCTATGATTCACTTTCTTTCATGCCGAGACACTCCATATTGACATATAACATGCAAACGATTGTTATCGAGCAATGTTACAAAAAAATTATCTAAGTGTCAAAAGTAGTTTATGCGAACATTCACACAAAAGATAAGAATAACCGTAATTAAAAACTGTGTAACTCTCTACAACTTACTAGTGGGTAATGGTCTGTCTCACGAACATTTCTCATTACGAAAATTCATTTGCAAAGTATAGTTAGTGTCTGTGGGGGAACAGAAGCCCTCTGGACACGATTCCTCTCATCACTGCCAGCTCGGTCGATGTGCACAAGTCCGCGCGCGTGACAAGTGTTGAGGGCCACAAAAGATTTCCTCGCTCACTGTCACTCGCGGTTTGTGAATCGACTTCGCCCCCGCGGCCGCTGCCGTGGTCTGTGTCGCGATGCGCCGTCGCGTCGCGGGTAACCTCACGTACCACGGAGCAGAAGTCTGCTGCACAGGCTCTTCTCGAAGGGCGCCAAACGGCTGCGAGACGCAGTAGGATGCCCAAAGAAACCTCCAAAATTTCCCGTTCGTACTGTGGAATACGAGATTTGTCCTTCCGACACGCCAACGCACAGATTCACTCGAAGTACATGTTTACGACGAGTTTAACACGAACGGTTTGCAGTTACACTTTCACAAGTAGGATCTGGAAACGTGGTCATGTATCCAAAACCTCACAAAGTCCCACACAACTTCCACACTTTTAGCAAGTTCGTAGATGTCCCTCCTCGATCCCACATTGCCACCACCACGTTGACCGTGCACTCGTTATGACGTCCAGCACAAGACTGGCAACCTTGAACGGCAGCACCGATGTCTGTCCTTGAGTCGTCACACCATGCTATTGGTCTTCTGCACAAGATGCACGGGGGGGTTGTTCGACCTTGGCGGGAGCGACCTCGAGACTCTCGTCACACAGCACACCGGACGAGTGCGTCCCTGGCCGGCGGCTGGGTAGAGCGCCCGGGGCGTCGCGAACGTGCACGTGAGCAGGCGAGAGGGCGACGGCGCGCGCCGGGGGGACTACCACGCGACGCACGACGCGCTCGTGGGGACGGTGGCGGGCGACTGGCTGGCGGCGGCGTCGCGGCGGCGACGCGCGGGGCCGCGCCGCCGTGGCCCCGCCGCGGGCCCCGCCTCCGCGCCGCTGCACCAACCGGCGCGCGGCCCGGCAGCGGGGACCTTGGCCCCGCCCCCCGGCGCCCACGCGCGCGCGGATTGGGCGAGGCGCCGCGCCCCGCGGGGTGAGCGGAGCAGCTCGAGGCGAGCGGCGCGGAGCGGCGCGGCACGGTGCGGGGTAGAGCGGAGCGGAGCGGGGCGCGGCGTGGAACGGCGCGGGGTGCGGGGGTGCAGCCAAGAAGAATAGCGGTATAATTGCGAAGCGGGGCAGGGGAGTTGCTCTCCGAGTGAAGTGATGCTACAGCCTGATCGAACAGTCGGCCGCGCACTCCGAAGCGACCCGGCCGCCCACTGCCGCTCGCAGGGCGCCCAGCGCGCCAGCCCCCTCGCGCGGCCGGGCGCTGCGGACGCAACAATGTTGCGGGTGACGACCTGCACTAAAGGATCCCCGCCTCCCGTGCCGGTCTCCTCGCACTCGAGGTTCTGAGGACGTTCAGCGCATCGAAGCTTCTATTTGTTGTCTGTATTAATTATTGTCGTAATAACCTTCGATGAAAGTACTATATCGTAAATATTTATTTCGCTCAAATTGAAGCAAAAAGAAATTCACTTTTCGCAAATAAATCAATAAATTCGATATTTAAATTACCCTGATTTTCTCATTCTTTATCAATTATAGTTGACTGGCAGAAATAAACAACTTTCAAGAATATTACTCTGGTCCATTTGAGACTCCCAACTTTTTATAATATGAAAGAGATGGGAAGCCGCCTTCTCCTCTTTTACCTCCTCCTCTTTCTTCTTCTTCTTCTTCTTCTTCTTTTTCTTCTTTCTCCTTTTCTTCTCCCTTTCTTCTTCTTCTTCTTCTTCTTCTTCTTCTTCTTCTTCCTCTTCTCCTCCACCTCTTTCTTCTTCTTCTTCTTCTTCTTCTCCTCTTCCTTCTCCTCCTCCTCCTCCTCTGTCTTCTCCTCCTCCACCTCCTCCTTCTTCTTCTTCTCTTCCTTCTCCTCCACCTCCTCCTTCTTCTTCTTCTTCTTCTTCTCCTCTTCCTTCTCCTCCTCCCCTTCCTTCTCCTCCTCCTTCTCCTCTTGTTTCTCCTTTGCTCTCTTTCATCTCTTCATTCTTCTCTTTCTCTTCCTTCTTCGCTTTCTCATCTTTCTTCGTTCTTTCTTCTCCTCCTCCTCTTGACTTTCTTCTCTTCCTCTGGACTTTCTCCTTCTCCTCTTGACTTTCTCCTTCTCCTCTTGACTTTCTCCTCCTCTTCCTTCTCTTCGTCTCCTTGTTCTTCTAGTTCACCTCTTTTTCCTGTTTTCCAGGAAATTTTAAATATTGCCTGGCAATTGCTTGGGTTGCAACAAAATAGCCTTTAACGCGTAAACGTCATGCAGATTACCAAAAAGCAATTGACAATTGACAGCGATTCCTGATGCTGAGCCAAAATTTCAAACCTAATGGTTTGCTCCAGGTTGTTTTTCAGGGTAGCCAGTCCTCCTGTTTAAGTCATTGCATCAAACTTTTTTCAATATCCAGTTTCTCTGCAAGGTTATTTTAATTTAAAGAAATAGTTTCGTGAAATACGTGTGCATAGCTTAGGGTCAATGAAAATTGCGATGGAGGTAGCAGTGCGTATTGTGCCACTAACTGGTTGGGCATTTCGATGGAATCACAGGCTGTGTGATGAGCATATTCAGACACATGGTTCGACTCACAACTGACATAACAGTTTTTAACCCCTATTAGTGCCGCGTTACAGACGTGGAAGACAGAGTGGTCTCCCAGCCTGCAAGCACTGTGCGCTGTACATCAGTTTCCCGTGATATTAATAACACTTCTAATATGAGTATACTTATTAAAGTGAGAAGGAGAATAAACTTCAGGAATTACTCGCAGAAAATAGCAAGGGCCCGCTAGTTTAATGCAGCATGTTTCTGAAAAAGCCTTCGTCATCGATAATCCAAAAACCTTATTGGAATAAAAAAGAAATACTCAATATTGTGCGGGAGCATGATCTGGTTAATGATGAAAAAAGACGAAGGGAGAATTGAAGCGTATGAGATGTGGGTACGACAAAGGATGGTAAATGTTTAGTGAATGGACAGAGCGAGGAACATAGATATAAGAAAAAATACAGGTAGAAGAGAAGCGAAACTTAACAACAGCGATGACAAAAGTAAAAAGAGTGCGAGAGATTTGCTTATAGACGGAATCTTCCCTTGAGTTCCAAGAGACTTCACCTTTTTACCTATTTTAATAATAAATTTAATTAAATAGTGAAATTCCACTACAGTGAGCCACCCGCTACAGTGAGATAATCTTCAAAACTTAGTGCGATATTTTCGTATGCCAAAGCTGGAGAATAACTCTCGTATTTCTTGTATTTGTCATGTCGCGTTCTAGGGCGAGATTGTTTAATAAAGGCTCTGGAACGCAAGGTAAAAGGAGAATGTAAAAAGAAAGAAAGAGGAAGTTGATAACTGCTCAACATTTTTTGTTACATTGAATCAACCGTTGTCGTTAGCCTGTGGGCGATGATTTCAAATTATACGTGCAATCTTATTTAAACTCAAGTTTCTTTGCAACTGATATGTAGGTCAGTTCTCGTGAAATCGGCCGAAAAAAGCATGACCCGTTCGGATTTGTTTACAATTTTTTGGACTTGTTCAATGTGATCTAAAAAAAGCTATAAGTATCATATTTAGTGCAAATATTTGATTTTTGATCTTGTTTTTATTAATACCCAAAATTAGTAAAAGTTCTGAGCATTTTGAACGAACTTCAGAAAAATGAAAATCTCATATGTACATCCATGGTAATATAAAAAATATGTTTCTCCTAATAGTAAATAGTTCAAAAAATGTTCTTTGCATTGAGCCTCATATCATTTGAATTTTACACAATTTTTTTTACCCCCGAATTCAAAAGTGCAGTGATTTTTCAAACCTAAATTCCCAAAATACGTAATCTCCGATTTTCGAGTTTGTTGACCCAAAATATTATACAAACTAAATTTTCACGCACAAAAATTATTCGCGTGTGAAACTGGAAGTTTCAAAAGTTACGGGTGAAGTTTTTTTTGTTTTGTTTTTTTTTCAAATAATTCATTTTTTAAATAGTGTACATATTTTTCACAAAGCGTAAGAATCTACATTTCTAAACCTTCGATCCAAGTACCGTCGAGCCGAACGACTGAAGTGTGCAGGAGCGGCATCATGCAAGAAGTGAGCGTGTTGACGACTGATAGTGGAGTGTCTTCATTAATATGAGGTATTGTGTTTTCCAGGAAGTTTGTGAACGCCTGCCCTGTAAGTCTGTTTACAAATACATGGCGTCCAACTAATCGACCACCAATAATTCCGGCCTGCACATTGAGGAGAACCGCACCTGGTGAGAAGATGGAACAGTTGCACGCGGGTTTTCATATGCCCATACATGGTTGGTTAATGATTTCGGGCGCGTCAACAGCTTAGGCAATAAGTCCCGTAAGTGTAATGCATTTTTTTCAAGAGGGCGGTGATCTCCCCCCGCTGGATGGCGAGATCCGGCGACGACCTTCGTCGGCTAGCGGGGTTTCCCCCTAACCAGGACTCTCCCACCAGCGGGACACCGCCCCAGCCGGGACAAGCTCTAAGCTCCTGACCGGTCGCCCGGAATATGTGGTAGTGTAGTGTGTGTTAGTGTTTGTGAGTGTAAGGGGAGAGGATAGGACAAGGAAGAGGAAGGAATGATCACGGGCAGTGCGTGGCCCGTTTGTTAGGGTACTGCTCCTGCATTCGCCTAGTGTTGATCGGAGAAACCACGGAAAACTACCGATCAGAGCAGCAGGCCGCTAGAATTTCCTCCAGACAGCGACTGAATAGCTGAAAAGCTAGTCTCGAAAATCCAGCCGTCGTCGGGACTCGAACCTAGGACCTCCCGATCAGAGGCGCTGCAGCGATATCAGTTGATGCACTGAACTACCGCTCTCGGACCCATTCATGCTGATTGCGAAAATTTGCAATGCCATCTCGTGTGAACTGTGCTTAATCTGTAAATAATAATAATAATAATAATAATAATAATAATAATAATAATAATAATAATAATAATAATAATAATAATAATAATAATAATAATAATAATAATAATAATAAGGCAGGAAGGTTCTGATTTGCACCACTCTGCTGCAAGAATCACTGACAGAACCTAACTCGTGCAGGGTAATCTGCTGGTAACAGGGCCTGTACACGTGGCAAATGATAAAGTTATAACTGATACTCTTGCAAGAGGTTCCAGACAGTCGTATGAGGAACATTTACTTGCAACACTAACCTTCGTGTGCTGATAGGAGTCGTGTCCACAGCGTCCAGAATCTCGTCCTCTACAGCTGGAGCTGTAGATCTAGGACGTCCCCTCCCCAAACCAAGAGAGTTAAATTTTCCATGCTCGCACAGACGGCGATGGAGTCGTACAAATGTCTTCCGATCTGGACATTGTCGCTGTGGGTACTTCTGGTACAAACGACGAGCCAGCGCAACATTGCCATCCGCCTTAGCCTACATGAAATGCATTCACTGCCAGCTCCTGATTTGAAAACTTGACGCACAGCCGAACGCCAAACAATACCTTCACCTCGGAATGAACTGTCCTGTTAATCTCTTCTTTCACGGCAATGACCTGCGGAAGGAAAAGCGTTCCGGTGAATTTCAGCTTTGTGAAGGCAATAACTCGGAAACGAAGCATTTTCGGACACATGTTGTAATGAACTATTTTGATTGTGTATATATTTTTTAAACATCCTGTATATTAGAAGACAGATCAAGCCTGGGCAGACACTGTGGTACCAAACACATTCCAGTAAAGTGGCCCATTTCAGGGGTGGGCTTGTTTTATCGTTTCCAGATCCCGGGCATTAAAAAAGGAACTTTCGAAACACGTATGTTGGCGGTGGTGTCTCAAATAGTATTAGGGAGATCAGTTACGAAGATATCATGAATTCGCCGATCTTGAAGGTAACCAATTACATTTAAACAGTTTTATTAATTCTCACCGTTCGATGTTCACCGTTTCGCCGACACCGTGCAACGATATTCCTTTGTTTCCAATAAATATTGACACTTCACACATTAATTTTACTTCAAATAGAGAATATCGGAATATAACGAAAGTTTAATGCATAGTTCACGGCATAATTTAGCGACTTCCTTAGCGGTACCATGAAACACGTGAATCAGGGAATGAGAAAAACACACACACATATATACAAACGCCTAGATCCTTTTCTAACTACATTATCATGATCAGTACCCTGGTAATATGTATTTTCATCTTTTGCGCCATTGACATATCCGATTCGAAATGACTTCTACAAGAGAGCTGTATGAATATATTTTCTTCGCTAAATATGATAAATTATTCCCAAAGCATCCATATTGTTTAATGAAGTGTCGATTCACAAATTCAAAACTGTTATTGCTGGAGTTGAGTGCGAAATCCGCTGGAGTGAGCTACAGGCGCGGGATTCACCCCAGCAACTTCGAGGCAGGGGATCGAGGGCCGGTTGCATAAAGGTTTTCATATGGGTTCCATAGCAATGGGTTCTACAAAATTTATAGGTTCCACAGGCCGTCAACCGTTGCATAAAGCAAATATATGGAATCTATAACTATAGGTTCTATAAGAACTTCGAAATGCAACCACTAGATAGCGACACAGTCGATGTTGGAATACTTTTTATTCTGTGTTTCGCTTTGCATATTCTGAGCGTGTGCTGTGAACTGGCGGGATCTGTTGGCTGTGTTTTGGTTTGTGTTTCTTTATACCTTCTCAGTAGCAATTTCGTTGTATTTCATTATATTCATTCATTTTATTCTAGTTTACTTTTTATTTAATTCTTATTTGTTAAGTATAAATAATTTTTTATATTAGTCATTTGTGTTTACATTTATTTCGTTCCCAATTTTTTGAAAATTCAATCATAAAAAAAAGTTTGTAGTAGTATTAAGACCTTGTTTTTTTTTAATTATTTACTTCCGTTTCTAATATTAATTTTGTAAATTATTAGTCATCTTAATTTAATTTCTATTGTAATATACCTTTATTTTCATATATTATTTTGATTAATAACATAATGGCTAATGAGATTGTAAAAAGAAACAAAAACTTCGATGAGTTTGAGAAACATCTAATTATTGATATAGTAGGAGAGCATAAGGACATAGTTGAAAGTAAAGCAACTGATGGAGTTACCAAAAATACCAAACGTGCTACATGGGATCGCATTTCACAAGAATACCATGCATCATGCCGGACAGGTCCCAGAACCATCAAACAATTGAAGGCTCTGTGGGATGGTTTGAAAAGGACTGCCAAAAAGGAGAAAAATGATGATAAGGTTTGTAAAATATTGATCACCTAGTTGCCATTTCTCCAATGATTAATATGTTAATTTGAGATGTCTAATCATGTTCATTTTACCAGGTGGAAAGGTACAAAACTGGCGGTGGAAATTACACACCACAAACATCTGCAGTGTCAGAAAAAGTAATAAATGGAATAAGGAATCAAGCAGAATCCCAAATAAACTTCTATGATTCCAGTGCTCATTTTATGAATCATGGTAAGTTTAAACTGCAATAATAGAAGACTATGCAGACATATTTGAAATAATAAGTAGTTTTGTATCAAAACAATTAAATAATACCCATTAATGCAAGTAGAGCCCAGAAGTTAAGGCATTCAACTTGCCTCAAATAGGCAGGCAAAAAGGCACTAAAATATTTGTTTTGTAATTAAATAAGTCTAATAATTTAAATTAAATTTTATTTGTTACACTGTTTTAATAATAGCATGTGTAAGGAATCTTTATCTTCATTGGTTATATGTTGATAAGAAATCTGTTCACAACTGAAAATTATTCTTTACAACCTAACAAATTTCAAGATTATTATGACTGCAGATTTGATTCACTGATGATTCTATGAAGTGTTAAGTGTAGGCTGAACTACTACTCTTACGAATCTTTCAATTAATGCATAATTGAAAACGCTTGTTTTAATTGATTGCACTATTTATTCACCAGGACATGATTCAATCTGGCCATATTGTGTATAAAGGTATGTTCTTAAAAGGGAAGCCACACGTAAGCATGGGATACAATTCCTTTAAGTTGAAGAAAGCTTATTGGCGTTATGAAATAAAGTTCAGAGTGATGGTAGGAGAAAAAGGATTTTTAAAAAAATTGAAAAATACTTACTTTAAGGATCGAAAGCTAAAATAGACAAATGAAAATATTCTAAAACAGAAATAATTCCAGAACAGTGAAGTGATTCGTATTGTAATATTTAAGGCATTTTTGCTTAACTTCAGGGCTCTATTATTATTGTAATTCTTTAAAATAATGTAAATTATATTTTATTTTTATATCATGGTATTTCCATTATTAGTTTTCAAGCATCTTTAAATTGTATCATGAATGCATAAAATAAAGCCAAATATGTGGGAATGTTTAACATTTTTTAAATGCAACGAATATAACATTTTGCAGATGTAGCTGAGAATGCGGTATATGTAAGCGATGGTGAAAATGGAGACACTGATGAGGAAATTGCACCTCTGCTGAATGTGGAGATGGAGATTTTATCATCAGAGCCGTCAACGAGTTATGCTTTTGATGTTCCTCCTTCATTCTTTTCAGTTCCCATCCCAACCTCTACTCCCTCTACTTCCATCATGTCCTCCACAGCAACTGCATCCTCTACTGCCCCTGCATCCTCCACTGCCACCACGTCTTTCACTGCCACTACATCCTCCACTACCACTACTACCACCACGTCCTCTGCGACAATTGCATCCTCTTCCCCTCTATGCATTCCCAGAACAATGAAGTCAGTGAAGAGGAAAAGAGATGTGCAAGAAAAAAGACAGTCTCTTCTTGACTTAAAAATAAAAGAATGTGAATTAAAGGTGTTGGAAAGGGAGACAAGATTAGCGTTAATGAATAAGGAGCATTCAGAGAGAATGGAAACGATTAAAATGGAGAGAAGAATGAAAGAAAAAATTTTAAATGTAGAACTGGAAATGAAAGCTGTAGATTTGGCTCACAAAAAATATGAGCTTGAAATTTTAAAAAATAAACATCTTAAGTAAAAACTGTATTTATTATTACAGCTCGCAGAGCATTTCCTGCTACATTTCCATCTAATACAACAAAGGCATCCTCCTGTTCATTAACAATAAAATCTTCTGGTGCCTCGTCACCATTCATTATTGCAATGTTGTGCAGCACAGTTGTTGCAGTAATGATAGCCAGGGTCAAATTCACCTTTGTGCGAATACCCAACGACAAGCAAGGAAACCTCCTTTTCCACACACCATTCGTGCGCTCTATACAATTTCTAGTCCACACGTGGGCTGAATTGTATCTGTTTTCTGCAGGAGTTTGAGGATTCGCAACTGGCGTCATTAAATAGGTACGGCAAGCATATCCGCTATCGCCCAGTAAGTAGCTGTTTCCATACTCATTTGCCTCAAACTGAGCTCTGAGATAACTCGAGTCAAATACTGTGTTGTCATGAACAGACCCTGGCCATCTTGCAACAACATCACAAATTTTTAATTCGGCATCACAAACTAGCTGTACATTAATAGAAAAATAACCCTTCCTACACCTAAATAATTCTGCATTATCACCACCTGGTGACTGAATTTTAACGTATGTTCCATCTACACAACCAATGACATTTGGAAAACCTGCAACATCCCTAAAATCTTGTTTAAATTTTCTTACTTCTACATCACTACCTGGCATTCTCACATACTGTGGTCGCAGCAAAGCTATATAATGTGTCACTCTCTTAACGATGCGACACACAGTACTTTTATGAACTTTAAATAGGTCCCCTATTACAATCTGGAATGCACCTGTGGCATAGAACCTCAGGCATATTAATATTTGGGTAAGGGCTGAAATTGCCATGTTTCTTTGTGTTTGTGGCTCCAAATGACGCCCAATATCATGTAGTAGGTTCATCACTACTTCCTTTGACAATCTGAACCGCAACTTGAAGTCCCAGTCGTCAAACTCTTCCATGGGATTTTCCCTCTCCCAAAACACTCGTGGTTTCGGTAGGAAATATTCGTCTTCCGATGATGATGATGACGACGACGATGACGACGACGACGATGGGGCAGATAAATAGGGCTGAATTCTGTAAAGGCATGAATTATTTTATGATTAATTTCACATACGATTCTACAATAATCACAAAAGTTCACAAAAAATCATTACTTACAATTCCTCAGACATATCTGCTGCGATAGAAATAACGCTCTACCAGATGTTGAAAAAAAAATAAAAACTGTGAAGAAAAAGATCAGATCGTAATACACAAATATTATAGCAGAAATTCATGCATTATCAGAACCAAATTTAATTCTCACTTTTTACGATATTACACGCAGAAATGTGTGAAGAACACCGTTCACTAATATTCTACACCCAAAAACACACCTAAAACGCACCAAATAAACTGGAAAACCATACAACACACGAACGCCAAGAACCACCAATAACCTCGAACACTAGTAAACAGTGCGCAGAGCCGCCATGTTCCTTATTTGTAGATTCTATAAGCATTTATAGAACTGTTTCGAGACCAATAAGTTATAGAAAGCTTTATAGGTTCCATAAGACTTATTGGTTGTTCCAGAAACACTTCTTGCCGCTATAGATAATTTTATAGAACCAATAAGCTTATGGATTCCATATCTCACGTTTATGCAACCGGCCCATGGTCTCGGCCAACGGCGGCGGTCACTATTAAACGAGCCCGCAAGCTCAGTCAGCCAGAGAAGTTAGCAGCCCTCCAGCTGAGCGGAGAGCCCGAGAGTCGAACAAGAAGGTCTGCAAGTCGTCAGGTCGCAGTGAAAGAGGCTGCGTGCGAGAAGACGTGGCTGGGGATAGCCGCCGCCACTCGCGGAATCCAGCGCCGAACAGAGGCGGCGCCACAGTGGGTCGCAAGGAGCTCTGCACTGACAGTGCTAGGCACGGAGAGCCACTTCAAGTGGCGACTTCAGTCACAGGCGAGCAGGAAGCTCGCAACCAGGACGGCCTCGTCAGAGGCCGGCGCTCGCGTTCAGGGACAGCGAGGCGAGCTGGTCGCCGAGCTGGTCGATTTCTGGTGGAGAGTTGTACGGACCTTGAGTTTCGCGGCGGCACTCACGTCGTTAGCTTCAAGGTGGAGGCAGTGAGTAGACAATGCTAAGCTCCTGGTTGCCGAACTTGCCCGGCAACCTACCAGTAGGGCCCCTGGCGTGTCGACCTTTTGAGTAGGATTTAAGGGAAGGAGATTCCTGGAAATGCTCTGGAACCCACATCTTGACGGCAACGACGACAAGAGTGAAGATGCGAGGCAGTGTTCAAAGCATTCGCAGCAAAGGAAGTGTAGTAATTGCATATTGTTTAGTTGTACAGTGTTTTGGGGAAAATAAACTTGAATGAGTTTTCACGTGATATTTAAATTACCAACATGGCAGTTGATACTCCAGTCTTCCTTCTTTTTCATACATTTTATCTGAGTCAGGAAAAAGTGCATATAGCATGTAGCATGTGTCCAAAAGCAGACTACATTTATATCCAAAATCAAAACATGAAACCATCTCAGTCTTTGCTCGAAGGATGAAGGAATCGAGATGAGAGCCATTGACCAAGGAACTGAGGTATTGTAATTGTTACAGGTATATTTAGCCTTTTACAATAATGCAATAAAAATGGTAACTTATACATTAAATATCATAGTTAAAATCAATACTACATATTTTCCTTCTTGATGCTCAGTATATGCTCTAATTTTGTAGAAACTCTTGTGCACCAGAAAAGATTTTACTTAGCACTGGAACTTTTGTATGGATTTCAATAGTTCAATGTCATTTGGCAGTGTGTTGTAAAATAATTTGCATGTTATTTATGTAAATTGTTTGTAATTATTACGTCCAGAATTAGAACTGTAGATATCAATAATGTCTGAAAATAGTTCTAGCCATTGAGTAAGGGATTTTTTCAAAAGCCACCGGTTCGTAAGTGAAGAGACAATGCAACGATAGAATTTCTAACTCAATTAATTGAGGCTTATGAAAATCACATGGAAATGAAAAACGGGTGAATCAGGCTACTGATGAAATGTCCATTATATGTAATACGTCATAAGATGCCAGTGGTGATTTAATTTTGGGTTTTGAAGATTTAGACTACTCACGTAGCACGTTATTCACTACCTATTTTAAATGGATTCCCTCCAAACAAGAGAATCTAAAGAAATATAATTGGCTCCAAACATCAAAGAATCTCCGATCTATAATCGACTATATAATCTTATGGCAGATATCATCTATTTTTGCTAACTCAGTACGGGTCTAACGGGGAGCAGAATGCGGCTTTCGCCATTTCCTTCTATGCACTGTACTATTCTTTAACTACATCAAACCAATTATCGCGGAACTTCAAAGAGACGAAGATAACATCAGAGGGGATACTTGTAGATATAATAATGAACAATTAAAAGATGACCCAATTAGATTCTTATATAAGCATACACTTGCTAGAAAGTTCAAGCAGGATATGAAGCTACTGCAAGCGAACAGTATGCATGGCTAAATCAATATATCCACGAGGCAGCCTTCGAAGTAATGGTAGGAACCACAAATATAGTAACTATAGTGCGAATGGTAAGAATGGACTCTGGATTACCGATGACCTCCAAGAAGCAATACACAAGAAAAAACTCGCATATGGAAAATGGTTAAGCACTGGAATACTGCCGGAGAGAAAATACGTGAGCGTGAGATCTGTGGTTAAAAAGGAAGGACACTTAGCAAAGGATGAAATGTGGCTAAAGAAATACGAGAAAATTGAAAGTGTAATAGGAGGAAGTAGAGCCAGAAAAGCCTGCAAATGGTGCTGACGCCCCACCAAAATGAGGAAAAAGCAAAAGTTACTCTTATCTCAATTGACGATTGTAAATAATTCCAAGAACTTTTATCAGAGAAAAGACTTTTTTAATGATACTGGAGTTGTTTGGAATAGCAGGAGATGATACAAGAAATAAATATGGGACAAACTGAAGCAGCCTTAAAGAAGACAAAGCTCCTTTCCATGAATGTATTCCTGCTGAGTTGAAGAAAAATAGGCCAGTGGAAGGAAACGAAATTTCGACAAGCGTTTTTAATAAATGTCTTCGAGATGACAGCATACCGATTGAATGGAAACGCTTTTATATAACGCTATTTCACAAAAAACTAATACGAATAGTTGTGAATGTTACCAAGGGAATAGCGTCACCAGAACCATTGGTTCTATGCATTATAAAGAAACGAATTGAAATGGAATGGAGCTACGTGAAAGAACAAAGTTGTTTCCGATCGGACACTTCATGTACGGATAATATTTTCTGTTTGAGGCAGTTGACAGAAACGCGGTTTATAAGAGGATTGGAAGCACAGTTTGTGTTCTTGGACCAGAAGAAAGCGTATGATAGTGTTCTCAGAGTCAAGTTACAAAATTTGTTGGAAATAGAAGGATTAGGAATAAATATCAATTATAAAAGTACAATCTATGATCTATACAATGATACATCGTCAGCCATAAAAATTGGAAACAGCAAAGACCACGAAAGGGCTATTACAGAGAAGCTGTGTGTCACCAATGCTATTCAAGATACACGTTGATGTTGCCCTCGGACAATCGACGAGAAAATGAAAATACATAGAAGTAAAAATAAACGAATCTTACTTATAGACATTAATGTTTGCGGATGCTAAAGTTCATCACTACTGCTGACAAGGAAGATGCTAGCTATATGATAAAACTGAAGGAAAAGTACGGCTTGTACGGTTTGTTTGCTAAAGACTTGTCCACCTGTCACTATACACCCGTTAACTCACATATTTAATGCATCCTTATGCACTGGAATACAGATATTTTCAAAACAGTTAAGATTAAGCCGCTCTTCAAAAAAGGCAACAAAAATCAAAATTTAAAATTTTCAGCCAATTTACCTTTTGTCAGTTTTTTCAAAAATATTGGAGAGACATTTTTACGTACGAGTGGAAACTTTTCTCAGTAAACACGAAACCTATTCAGATTGCACACATGGTTTCGAAAATCAAAATCTACGGAAATAGCCATATTTTCTTCTCTTAAAGATTTCGCTTAATTCATGGATCAAAATGAAGCACCTATTGGAATACTTTTAGATTATTCAAAAGCTTTTGACGTAATTGATCATAACATTTCACTTTCAAAATTACCTTGGTATGGAATTCATGGTATTGCTCTAGATTGGTTATGTTCGTACCTTAAACAACGATCTCAGAAAGTACAAATACCTTCCTGGAATGATGGAACAGTACCTTTTCGATTCATTGCCAAATGCACCAGGAATCCCGCCGAGATTGACTTTAGACCCTATTTTCTTCCTAATATATGTAAACGACACGCTCTCAACGATTCGAAACGGAAGAACAGTTCTCTTTGCTGATGATACAACTATTCTTTGTAATAAGGAAATCGTAAATAGTACAAAATCAGATGATTTAAGTTGGTTCCGTAAGAAAAAATTAATAGTAAATGAAAAGAGAACGGTTTTAATACAGTTTTCTATTTTAAATAAACAATTCTGTTCTCCATTGAAAATGAACATTGTACCATTGACTGATGTTAGGGTAACAAAAGGTATAGGTCTCTCAATTCAGTCAAACCTCTAATGAAACGTCCATTTAAATGAAGTGAACCCCAAATGAAGTTCATTATGCTACGCGTTCAGAATTCTTTCAAATTCAGTCAGCCTTCAAACTGCTCGTTGTGTACATTTCGCGAATGTTCATTCTCGCCTGAGATATGGCATAAGATTCTAAGAAAATACATCTTATAGCTTCCAGACTTTTAGATTACAAAAAAGAATTGTACGGATAATAAGCAAACGCCACCCACGTGATTCTTGTAAGCCTCTATTAATATAAGAATTTTACCATTGCCTTTTCTCTTGATTTACGAATTATAATATTCTAGGGAACCTTTAGATTGAAAAACAATTATTCGAATAATGAAAAATGCCATCCACCTGATTCCCGCAAGTCTCTCTTCATTGAGCTTGGAATCTTCCCATTGCCTTGCCTATTTATTTACGAATCTACATTTTTTGGCAAAACTGACTGAGTAAACGAAGGGAACATATTTTCATGTAATACTGATATAATTACAACTCACGTCGTAGAAATGACGTTCGTCAATTGTCAGCATCAACAGCTTACCAGAAATCCACATACAATACATGGACTTTACTTCACAACTCATTGCCAGATGACATTCAATAATTGAAATCGGTACACAAATTTAAGTTAACAGTAAAATATTTCTGTTATATAACTATTTCTATACAATTAGAGACTTTACCTAGCATCACAAAGGAAAATAATATATGATTTAACAATGATAATGTTTTGTTTACCATTTGGACTGTATAATTCTAAACAATCTGTAACAAGTATTGTACTTCAGCTTGTGGGTCAACGACTCCCATCTTGATCAGGGTTTTTATCATTTCCAAGATCCGTTGAGTGAATGCTAAGATGGCCCCTTCTTTTCCTTCTGAACATAATCGTAACTTCATTATCTGTACTCGTCTTCTAGAGTTCAGTGGGAAATATAGTTTTTCAAATTATCGTTCTCCATGTTGTCGCGGCAGGAAGTATATTCCTTCACGAAGGACACGATGTAGGATAAGCGCCCAAATTTATAGTTGATTTGTCCTTGAGAATGTATATTATTACATCGGAACGAATACGTTGTTAACAATTTTGTCAAAACGCTCATTTCTTTCTGTATTCATAATTCAAGTCGTATATACTAAAGCATATACGAGGGTAGGAACCTCAGCATTAAGAAAACGTTCACAGAATACACTTCCCCCCGTAGCACGTCATTCTCAGTTTTCAACTGTTTTTGACGTAAGGCAAAATAAATAAATAAAACTAATAAAGTTGTGGGGGATGGAGATCAATGCTGACAAGACAAAATATTTACCCGTAATGTCAGACATGATTTTAAATACCTCGCGGCTATTTTTAATACAAAGGCCAACTGTGAGACAGATGAGGAAAGGCGAATACATCAAAGAAGTAAGGCTGTCAACAAATTGGAATATGGTGGGCGAAAAAATAAGAAACAGTACTAAGAAAATTATTTAAGGCGCAATCATTGAAGGAATTGCCCTATATGGTAGCGATACATAGGAACTAAATAAAACACAATGCAAAAAAATATAAGCTTTAGAAATGCTCGCTTTTAGGAGACGTTGCAGGATCTCCTAATTAGAACATATCCCAAGTGAGGATATAAAACACAATGAATATAAGCAGAGAATCATTGATAGAATAAAATTTGATGTGGTATGGACATCTAAGAAGAATAGAAGATCTTCGATGGCCGCTGATAACATGGCACTGGACATCCACTAAAAAAAGAAAACGAAGACCGAAGAAAACGAGGAAGACTGAAAAAAACTTAAGGAGATGCTGTATGCGAAGCGATGGCATCCAGAATCTGAAAGAAGTGGATGTGTCGGACAGAACGAAGTGGCGTCTCGGGTGAGGGAAACGTCGAACGCTGAAAAGTACTTGCTGGAAAGATGAAGACAAAATGTAGCAAACAGTGACCTTGTATTTTATGTTAATAGTATTTTTTAAATTTTAGCCGTTGGCATATTGTTTATGGTCAATTGCATAAATTCCAGTGATTTTACTGACATATTCTTGATCATCTATATATATAAAAGAAAGTCGTGTTAGTTACACTATTTATAACTCAAGAACGGCTGTACCGATTTGGCTGAAAATTGGTGAGCAGGAAGCTTAGAGCCAGGAGACGGACATAGGATACTGTTTATCCCGTTCGACAGCGTCCCTGTGTAAGAACGCACGTTTTTGCACGATTTCGCACGTTTTCGCGTGATTTCGCATGTTAGCGGTCATTGTTGCCTGTTGTAACCCATTGTTATAACGCCGCACTGATAACAGAAGGCGAAAATGATAGCCGCCTTTCGTTCGTCATTATATCTATATATAGTCGTGTTAGTTACACTATTTATAACTCAAGAACGGCTGTACCGATTTGGTGAGCAGGAAGCTTAGAGCCAGGAGACGGACATAGGATACTGTTTATCCCGTTCGACAGCGTTCCTGTGTGAGAACGCACGTTTTTGCCCGCACGCAGTGCAACAAGGATAGTACAGTTTCTCACAGTGAGTGCGACGCGAGAAAAAGATGGGACCGGCGTAACAGAGTTCGCCGGGTCAGCTAGTTGATAATAAATCAAGTTGTGTGTAAAATACTGTCTTTTTGTTAAAGGTTCTGATTTCATGGAATGAAGAAATAATTTGGTGAACTAATAAAATAAACTGTTACTTGACTATATATCATAAAAGTATTTTCTTCTATTATCCCTCATTCAATTAGGAGAGTACATAATTTGTTTAAGAATAGTATTGTTCACAAGGTAGATACCTTATTTGTTACAAGGTAGGGAAGTGTCAAACTGTGTTATGGAATGTCATATTCCATCTGCATGAAAGTGATGGTAAGAAAAATTTTAGATTGGCGCATAAATTAACTAAGAAAACTATTGAGTTACTAGTATTTTCAAAAATGAAAATGAGCTCTGCTACTCAGATTTGAAGGCATACATTTTCTGTAGCAATGCAGACGCTTGTGGTGTGTCTATTGATCTAATTACTACAATATTTTTACAATATTATTACAATACAATGGATAACCTCTTTGACATATTTAATTGCTGCAACGGGAAAGAGACTGTAAGATTAAGCACGCCATTACAGATACTTCAAAATATCTGAAGTGTTTTCTGAACTGAAAGAATGAACTGAAACTTGGAAATTGTTTGATGACAAAATTGCACTAAGGGATCAAATGTGAGAAAGCGTTAAAATGTATATTGGTGAACTTTTATAAAATGAATTAATTTGTAAATTATGATACAGGTAAGTATCTCAGGATGACGTGAAAAAATGTCTCACATACAAGATATAGAGGAGAGCTCCGTAGAAAATCCATCACCAAAGCAATTTATGACAGCTTTTAATAATTCTACACAATGTATATTTTTTATTTTATAAAGATGTAAATAGCAATTGACAAGTTCTTCACCAGAGAATAAATCATTTAAGATTTCAAAATTGAAAAAAGTGAACATATTTAAGATTCTATGTAATGGAAACAATCAGCCATGAGAGACTGTAAATTCATTTTCAAGCACTGTAATGTCAAGAGCTCTGGCTGAACAAAACAGCATAATATGTATATTTTCCTTTGTTGGCAAGAAACTACTTTTAGTGCCTAATTATACAGGTGGGCTAAAAGTCACTACCCATTGTAGAGTTTCTTGGAAATTAGTAGGAAAAATAATGAAATATAAAATACATATTACATATTGAATTCATACTTATTGAAGCTACATGTTTTATTACATTGTTTCCCAAATTGCTTTCTATAATTTTTAATACATTTCCGCAATCGATCTAGGTCCGTTAGCCATACGTTTGCCTGAGGGATCTTGTATTTGCATCGGTTTCCTCTAAATTCAATAAAGTCCTCAATTGTTGACGGTTTTGTACCATGCACTTTATCTTTTACGTAGCTCCAAAAAAAGAAACTGACGTTCACCTAAATGGTGTGCAGTCCAGCAACATGAGACTTAACCGTGAATTAGATCCGTTGCCAAAATGAAGGGGTGATGGAAGAATGGGGAGAGTTGATAGATGAATTTTTTTATAATGATTAATTCAAATACTTAGAAAAGAATGTTATTGACAAAAAAATATGCTACCATTCATCTTTGTAAATTGAATGGATTCAATATCTAAATTTATTGAATGCTGAGGTTTTATATTTAAACTTAATATTCTGGTTATTTTGAGTTATCTCTGCCTACTTGCCATTTTTTCACATTGATACATCTCAATATTTTTAACATTTAAATTATCATGTTACAAGTCTGACAATCACATATCTTAAGTTATATTTACAACGTTTCGGGGCACATTGTAGGCCCCATAATCAGGTGTAAACGTTCATTAATATGAATCAGATTCCATCTCACAACATATCCACAATGAAAATGTAAGTATTAAAATATTCGCTATAATACCGTAAGTAACTACATTCCTGCAGGAAGAGAACTGGCGAGGAACTCGAGAAGAAAATACTGTACTATTTCAAAGAAATTTCTAATAATAGGAACTTGACAATATCTAGATTAGATAATGTATTAAATGTTTAGTATTATTGCTTGTCGCAAAAAATGCAATATTATTGTAACCGCAATAATGAAAGTAAATAATTAATAGAAATAAAACAAAATTTTAAATATTAGATGTAAACAATCAGCAAATGCAAAAAGTTGCATTAAAATACATATTATTCGAGACAGTTTTTATTTCTTTTACCACACTAATTTGTTTAGAAGTAAAAAATAGGGCACCAAACTTCTGCGCATGGGCCTCCAAGAACACAACTCCGAGTCTGACAAGCACTGCTATGCATGTGAAGGAGAATGATTATTTTTCATCAAAAGAATAATAGAAATGTCACATTGATTATCGAATTAAAACTAGTATTGCTCCAACAATACATGTTTTCTCACAATATAGTTATTGGTTATGAAATATTATAATATGACAATTTCCATCTTACACTTCAGCTACCATTTGAAAAATGTTTAAATAAACGAAGCGAGAAAAATTGAAACGTATGAACGAAAACAGTTTTCAGGCCTTGAATTCGGTGTACTCACGTTCTACATAAAAGTACCAACTATGACCGATGCATATTTTAGTCGTAAATACATTTATTAGTTTATAATAATGCGAAACAGCGGCGACCGTCACTTCCACATTCTGTTGCCAGTGCTGTGTTAAAGAAACATCATTGGCCACTGAATCGTATGGCATACATATTTTACAAATCCTGTGGCATACAAATTCTTCATATCAGCATTCTTGATACTGCTAGCAGCAAAATTCAAAAGTATAGCAGAAGATAGAAATTAAATATATTGTTTTATTCATCAAAACTACTCATTTTACACGAAATACTTGTTATTCCCGCACGGTGGTATAAAAAGCGAAATGATCCATTCGTTTTCACATTTAAATAAATTAAATGACACAATTTAAAATAGATTTGATGCTGAAATAATATAATACGTAACCTTTTCAAAATTCGATTCAACAATTATTTTGAATATAATCGCGAGCTTAAGATCGTGTCAACATAGTTTATAAATAGAATATTCGATAGTTATAAGATTGAAGTAGAAACTTCTACTCGTCCTTAGTATATTATTACATAGAGATATATGGTCTTTCTTATTAACGATATGCAGTCAGCAGTCAATAACTCTTAGGTAAATATAAAAAAACCTCACTGGTATTTTTTCAACAATTTTTTTCTTCAAGAAAATATATTCAATTCACATAACTTTCAACAATTCTTCAAGAACATATATTATGCAACGATTAGGGAGTTTGATTTTTACACCCATTATCAGGCTAACAATAATAAACAAGAAAGTTATAATTACAAGTTTGGAAGCTCTACAAAGCTTAAATAAAAACATGCATTTGCATGAAAATTCTGTCTCTACTTATTACATCTTGGAATATTTGGTACAAAAAATAATTCTTTTAAAGCAAATAACAAAACCAATTCGACAATTAAAACAGTGTTTCATACGTCTATACAATGTCCCTACAATGAGAAGGGATTCACGGAATATCAAACGGACTCCAAGCACTTCTCATATTAAATTCACAGAGTGACAGCGCCTCAAACGAAGCGCTGAAAATTCGAAATTACAACTTCGAATTTTTGTCCAATTTTCCAAAATGGAGAGTGCCCTGACAATGGGACCAGCATCATTTTCTTTGCCCTTCGTTGCTTCATCGTTAAAAATATTTAAACAAAAAATATGCAGCGAAAATAATTGTTTAAAATTTAATAAACCACTTTCACGCAAAATTACGCAAAAAACAAAAATTTTCGAAAGATTGAACTTGACTTTATTTGATGATCTGTTTTTGATAAACACATTTCATGAAGAAAAAACATTTTCTCTTTATTATTGTAGTTCTAGGAAGACGGCAAAATTATTTTGAATTTTTGCAATTTTCAAAACATCAGGGATTTCAAGAAATAAGACCTTCGCCATTCTAAGGCGCATCCTAGATGCTATCCGACGTCAAAAATTCATCAAAATATTTGATGCAGTTTTTGAGAAAAGTTTAAAAAAATAAAAATTTCTTATATTTTACACAAAATTACTGGAAAACAACTCAAATTTTCGAAAAATTGTACATCTGTCTTTAAAGAACAGAACTCATTAAGGAAAAATCTGCAATATTCTCTTAAACGTTTTTCATACTATCCGGCAACAAAAATTATTCAATAAATTTGAAAAATTTCAAAAATTTTCGAAAATTGTAAATTTCGAAATACTACGAGAAAGTATGTGTTGTTAAGGACCACTATTTTTTTCTTATACTCATGATTATTCACTCCATTATAGTTGAATTTAAATACAACTTCAAGAATATTATAGAAGGATGAAGTTTATGCGCAAATTTTCATTGAAACATTTGGAGACGTTTTTGAAAAACGGCCGTTTAAGCTTTTACGAAAATGCGACACTTTTAGTTCATTTTTACAAGAAAGAGTTTTGAATTTCATAGAAACTTCATTTGAAATTATTGAAGCACTTGCCCTCTCAAATGCAGTTATATATAAAAAAACTCTCGGAATGTAAATATTAACGACGGTAGATGTATCAAAAAATTACATTGCAGTTATATATAAAACACGCTCGGAATGTAAATATTGACGACGATAGAAGTATCAAAAAAATTACATTAGTTGAAAACAATTTTTTTGAAAAAATTATACGTCAAAATACACTTTATGTCTTTTTATTTGTGTCTTTTTATTTTTATTATTTTATTGCTCATATTTTAATCAAGATTGCGCGAAAACAGCTAATATTTTCAAAAAAGTTTACATGATATTTCATAATGAACTGACTGTGAAGGACTAATATCATCTGAAGAAAAAATTGCTTCAACTAAATTACCCTCAATAATTAAAGAATTATTTTCAAATTGCAGGGCCACAGTTCGGACCAGATCGAAAATAGAATATTTTGCTTCAACTAAATCACCCTCAATTTTTAAAGAATTCTTTTCAAATTGCAGGGCCACAGTTCGGACCAGATCGAAAATAGAATATTTTTTGGCAGAAATTCTACAAATAGATTAGGCACTAGTGTGTTCACAGACAGACAAGTGGACCGACGGACGTACGGACGTATGGGAAAAAAAGGGAAAAAACACTTTTCGTATCACAGGACCGCAAAACGTATGCAATCAGTTCATTTTTTAACATGAAGCACATGGCATTAAGAATAACAAAAAATAACAAATAAATCACCATTATGACACTTTTTATAGGTTTCAAAAGTAAAATGTTTTCATCGTGTCAGTCTGCATACGTATCGATATATCTATTAGGTTAATTGAAAGTGGATTCGCTTGCTCATACAGTCTCTTCTGATATAGGTTTTGGCTTCTCTTGGTGATGAGGCCATCCAGTGCAATTATATCGATGTCTCTGTAGAGAGTCTAGTTTGTCACGAACCATGGGTCGTCGCAAAGACGTCTTATGTTTTAGTTTTGAATCTTCGAAGAATACCCAATATAATTGTTACTTCTCTGCGATGTAGGAATAATCCATTCGCGTTGCAAGGAATAATTTTATTTGTTCAGCTCCATTATTGCATTATAGATATGAATGTCGTTCGTACGTATCTAGACGTTACCTTGCAGAAGGTCCTCGTATGACCGTATTTTCAGCACCGATGGCGTTGAATTGGTTTTCTTTTCATATGGTGGTTCAAATTTGATAATTGGAGTCAAAATTTGTTAATTTTGTAAATGTTTTTGTTGTTTTCATGTGGTTCTAAATTTATAATGTACAGATAGATAGATAGATAGATAGATAGATAGATAGATAGATAGATAGATAGATAGATAGATAGATAGATAGATAGATAGATAGATAGATAGATAGATAGATAGATAGATAGATAGATAGATAGATAGATAGATAGATAGATAGATAGATAGATAGAGATAGAGAGATAGAGAGATAGAGAGATAGAGAGGTAGAGAGATAGAGAGATAGAGAGAGAGAGAGATAGAGACAGAGAGACAGAGAGACAGAGAGACAGAGAGACAGAGAGACAGAGAGACAGAGAGACAGAGAGATAGAGAGATAGAGAGATAGAGAGATAGAGAGATAGAGAGATAGAGAGATAGAGAGATAGAGAGATAGAGAGACAGATAGACAGAGAGATAGAGAGATAGAGAGATAGAGAGATAGAGAGATAGAGAGATAGAGAGATAGAGAGATAGAGAGATAGAGAGATAGAGAGATAGAGAGATAGAGAGATAGAGAGATAGAGAGATAGAGAGATAGAGAGATAGAGAGATAGAGAGATAGAGAGATAGAGAGATAGAGAGATAGAGAGGTAGAGAGATAGAGAGATAGAGAGAGAGAGATAGAGACAGAGAGACAGAGAGACAGAGAGACAGAGAGATAGAGAGATAGAGAGATAGAGAGATAGAGAGATAGAGAGATAGAGAGATAGAGAGATAGAGAGATAGAGAGACAGATAGATAGAGAGATAGAGAGATAGAGAGATAGAGAGATAGAGAGATAGAGAGATAGAGAGATAGAGAGATAGAGAGATAGAGAGATAGAGAGATAGAGAGATAGAGAGATAGAGAGATAGAGAGATAGAGAGATAGAGAGATAGAGAGGTAGAGAGATAGAGAGATAGAGAGATAGAGAGATAGAGAGATAGAGAGATAGAGAGATAGAGAGATAGAGAGATAGAGAGATAGAGAGATAGAGAGATAGAGAGATAGAGAGATAGAGAGATAGAGAGATAGAGAGATAGAGAGATAGATAGATAGAGAGATAGAGAGATAGAGAGATAGAGAGATAGAGAGATAGAGAGATAGAGAGATAGAGAGATAGATAGATAGAGAGATAGAGAGATAGATAGATAGAGAGATAGAGAGATAGATAGATAGAGAGATAGAGAGATAGATAGATAGAGAGATAGAGAGATAGAGAGATAGAGAGATAGAGAGATAGAGAGATAGAGAGATAGAGAGATAGAGAGATAGAGAGATAGATAGAGAGGTAGAGAGGTAGAGAGGTAGAGACGTAGAGATAGATAGAGAGAGAGAGAGATAGAGAGATAGAGAGAGAGGGAGAGAGGGAGAGAGGGAGATAGAGAGAGATAGAGAGATAGAGATAGAGAGAGAGATAGAGATAGAGAGAGATAGAGAGATAGAGAGATAGAGAGAGAGAGAGAGAGGCGTGTTGGTTTTCCGATGTCGCACATAATGTATGTTAGGAACTTAAAACTCATGAACAAATACGTGTAGTAAACGCAGGTTAACTGAAATTTTACTTTTAACTTGCTAGTGCAGTCAAACTTTTTACAAAAACGTTTCTTTTCAGGTGTAGTTGTATTCCTTATGAGTTCAAATAATTTTCTCTACAATAATTAATTAAATTTTTTGATGTTATTTTTTATTGTGAATGTTATTGCTTTCTAAAACCTAAATATATCATGAATCAAAAACACTAATTTTAGTAAAGGATTATTTTTCATAAAAATTATTAAAAGTACTGTTAAACCAAACGAATGTGAGATCAGCTCAGATATACGTTGTTGGGATATCACAAATTAATTACATCTCTTTTACATTACCCGTCCGGCGAACTCAGTCACCCGTGGATATAGTTCACAACGGCGTCCCAACACATGGGTTGCCGCACGAGTCTAGCTCGGCTCCGCACCGCCCTGGGCGCAAGTTTTTGTGCGTTCGCACGAGGGTTCCCACTCAGCTCAACAAACCCCACCCCCGCGCTCTGCGTTCGCTCTTATATAGCTACCACCCACGTGACCTGAAACGTCACTGGGTTTTGCACACGGCCCGCGCTCGTCGCTTTGCCGGGCATTTTTGGACATCCATTTCCATGGATTCCAAGAATTTGTCACGCGGCACGCGGCAAAAATGCGTTGTCCCGTACTTTGGGCATCCCTTTCCCTAGCTCTTAGGATTTCTCAGAATACCTCGGCGTGTCACATCCTGCCTGGCCCCTGGCGTCTAATCCTCTGCCGCCGCACCATTGTGGCGGTTGCTATCTGTAGCCCTACAATACGTTACACTTTTTCAGCAGCCTCTACATAATAGGTCATCATCATCATCATCATCATCATCAACATCACCATCTTCTTCTTCTTCCCCTGATGCCTCTCAGCGGCGGGTTAGCCATTTGACATACTCCTTTTTGTCTTGTGCCTTGCGCTTCACCTCTCTTAGTGTAGCTCTGTTTCTTTGGTATATATCCTATATATAGGCGTCCCATGTTCCTCTTGGCTTTGCAGGTGGTTTCCTTCCCTCTGGACTGGCTTCGTTCATTTGTTTCGGCTTTCTATCCTCTGTTATTCTAATAATATATCCGTACCACTTCAGAGCATTGTTTTCCATTTCTTTCAGTAGTGGAGTAACTTTCAGTTCCTCTCTGATTGTATTACTTCTTATTCGATCTCTTCTTGCTTTTCCTAATATCCTGCGTAGTAATTTCATTTGCACTGCTGTGACTCTACTTTCTGTTTTCGTATTATATGGCATTCTTCCCGTTCCATTTATAAATATTGGTATATATACTGACTTATAAATTTGGAGTTTTGTTTTAGTGTCTGCATTCATGCTTAGTAAGTTCTTATTTATTTGATAACAGAGTTTGCTTTATACACTCCATTATTATGTTCTTCCTCATATTTTCCGTTTTCCGAAATTATTGTTCCAAGATAGCTTGTTACTTGCTCCACGCTTTCATGCTTCCATTCTCCATGCTCCATGCTTTCCTCTCTCCACTTAACATTCATTTCGTCCATTTCTTTGCCTATACACATTACCTTGCTCTTATTCATGTTTATCTTTATACCCCAATCCTCCAGTGCATACCCCCACTCAATTACCATCTCTTGCAGCTCTCTTGGGTTTCTGCCGAGTAATAAAATATCGCCTGCATACACCAATTATTGTATCCAACGTCTGCATACACCAATGATTGTATCCATACCGGTCTCATTTTCTAATTTCCAATTTTATATTTTTAGTACGCCTATTGGTTTGTTCAATAACCTGATCCATAAAGATTATAAAAAGTAGAGGGCTCAGTGAATCTCCCTGTTTAACTCCTTTGCCCATTCTAAATTTTCCACTGAGTTGTTCATCCAGCCTTACAGTACCATACACATTTTTATATATGCTTTTAATTACCCCTCATCATTTTGCTTGAAACCTTTGCTTTCTCTAGTGCATTCCATAGTTCTTTCCTGGGTAGTGTATCGAACGCTAACTTTAAATTTATGAATGCAGTGATATTGTTTTCCCCCTATTCAATGTTTTTTCTATTATGGTTCTTAGAGTGTTAATATGGTCTTGTGTTTGTCTGTATGGTCTAAAGGCTCTTTGCTCCTCTTCCAAATCTTCTTCTACCTCTGTCCTCAATTTTACTTCCACTATCCTTGAGAGCAATTTACTTATGAACGATGACAAACAAATCGCCCTATAACTTTCACAGTTGACAGTGCTTCCCTTTTTATGTAGAGGTACTATTTCTGTTAACATCATGTTTTTATCCATGTCCTTCCCGTTTCCCAATATACTTTATCATTTCTGGTGACATTCTGTTTGGACCAGCTACCTTCCCAAATTGAATTCTTCTCATTGCCTCTTCTACATCTCTTTCCGTTATGGAATCCTCCTCCATCTCTGCTCCTCTCCTCCGGTGTCTCTAACTCACCAGGTTCGATTCGCCTTCCCCCTCTTTCCCATTTTCCAGTGTCTCATGGAGTTCTTGACTCTCATTCAACTCCCTCCATCCCACCAGTGGCTGTCCTGTTATTATCATTAAAGATGTTTTCATAATACTTCCTCCAGGTTTCTAGTACCTCTGTCTGTTCTGTCTTTAAGTTGACAGTTGGATCCCTTATGCTTCTGACCGTTTTTTTGTTTCCCTCTTAGTCTATTTACTACATGCCAAAAGTCTTTCTTGTTCTTATGACACTTTTCCTCCAATTCTGTTGCAAACATTTCCCATGTGTCCGCCTTTGCCTTCTTCACTTCTAGATTTGCTCTATTTCTACTTTACGTATTTTTACCAATCTTCTTGCAATCTTAAAACAATATATGCGGCGTATGCTTTCTTTTTCTTCTTTATCCATTCCTTGACCACCTTATTCCACAATCTAGGTCTTTTAAAACGCATATTTACTCTCTTCCTACAACGTACCTCTATTGCTGCTTCTAGCATCGTTTCCTTCAGTTTATTCCATTCTTCCTAGATTCCTTCCCTAACCTCTCCCTATTTCGTTTTCAGTCTTTCTTCGATTGCCTGTTCATATCTATTTTCCTCTGTTCTCAATTTTTTACTTTTAATTTTAAAATATTTCTTAAATCGTTCTCTAGGTGGATATTTAATACGGGTTTTCATCATTATCAAATTATGTTCCGTGCTTAATTCTGCACTGCTATACATCCTAATATCCATTACTGCATATCGAAATGACTCCGTATATGTAAAGTAATCAATCATACTTTTAACTATCATCTGGTTTCTTCTTGTTTCAAAGGTATATTTGTGTATTTTTTGTGTGGAAATCACGTATCAGCAATTGATTATTTATACAACATTCTAACATCCGCTCCCCGTTATCATTCATTGTTTTCTCCACTCCATATTTCCCCGTACTACCCTTTCCCTTTCGCGCGTCCAATCCTATTCGCTCATTCCAGTCTCCCATTATCACCACATGATCATTCGTCCCTTGTGTTTGTTCTATTACTCTCTGAAGTTCGGAATAGAATATTTCCTTTTCTTTATATCTTTATCTTCGGGTGGTGCATATATACTCACCAGTGCCACTCTTTGCTTTCATTGTATGTCCATTCTCATAATTCTTTCACTTACTGGTTCCCAATTTATCACTCTCTTATTAATTTCCGGGTTCACGATAATGCCTACTCCCTCAACAGTTCTGTCCGCTATATCTCATTGCATACTCTTTATGCAATTCCACCTTTCCTGCTCCCTTCTTTGTTACTTGACTAATACCCAACATCTTTAAATTGTACTTTTCCATCGCTTCTACAATTTCCACTTCCTTTCCTGTTATTGATGTAATATTGCATATGCTTATATTCATATCCAATTCCTTATGCGTTGCAAATTGTCTTTCTTGTCCGAGGCTATTTATGTTTCTCTGAATCTGCTATAACAGTGAGTGGGTGATTGGCCCTACGTCACTCTCCCCAGTGAGGATGTCACCTTTCCGCCTTTGGGCCAGCGTGATTTTGTTCAGGGTTTTCTCTCCTCGCCTTTGGAGATCCCTCTCCTCCCTACAAGGCAGCAGATTTGTTTTCTATCGGGGTTCCTTCCCTTATCCTTTGGAGATCCCTCTCCTCCCTACGAGAACAGGGAAACATTAGACGGTTTTTGCCATAGTTGCCAAGAAGCTAATTAAACCGTCCTCTGGTCGTTCTCTGTCAGTGAAATGCCTTTTGGCAAGATACACTTCTAATATATTAGCATCACTTTTGGTGTTGAATACCCAGAACTATTTCTTTTCCTGACGGCAGGTGTAGCTGAGCGTCTTGATGAAGCCATTAGAAGCTTAATGAAGCTGTAGGAATTGTGGAGGCTGAAGTGGAGCGTTGAGTGCCAAGTGGTTCATAGTTATTGATAACACTGGCCTGCAATGATTTCATTGCAGTCATATTGTACTGCTTTTTAGGATTACTTTTCACCCTGAATCATGTTCTGACGTTATTTTTTCCACATCACGTCACGTTTTTTATATCCCTTATATTACTTTTTTATTTCATTCGTGTACTAATGCACTTCTTACGTTGCTCTTCATACGAGTTGCTTTAATTAAGATATTCAGATTAATTTATTAATTCAAATTTCTGCAATCTCCTGGCCACCCACTATAATCCGCTTAAGCCTAGAGCCGGCAACACGGTACAATAGAGAAAGTTTAGCTGAGGCGAAATTTTGTTGTGATTTGTCCGCTTGTCTGAATTGCGTAATTGCGTGATTTGTCCGCTTGTCTGAAAATAAGTTTTGGCCTTACTAAGTGTTCTATAGGGAGTGACATATGATGATTAATACGTATTTCAATAGAAAAGATTCTTTTTATTGAAATTATATCAACATCCTTCGTCGTAGCTAGAAGAACTGTCCAGATTCAATCTGCTATATGCGTGGAAGTTTTGTGCCGGTAATACAGCAGCGCAAAATAACCAAGTTCCTTTTTTTTAAATTTGTTGCATCTACAACTTGACGCAACGCGTCTTAGTTTTCCCTTTAAAGACCCTTAAGCGCTTTGCTCATGCCCTTTTCTTAGAAAGGGCTGGTATGCCTATTTCGGAATCAAACAGGAAGACCAAGACAATTGTGTATCCAAACAATATTCCATCTGCAATTTCACCAGTTCCTCATGGTTCTGATGTACCAGTCCCACAACATCCAGAAAAAAAATTACAAGACTGTCCCTCTTTCAAGCTGAGTGCATTAAATAGTGTTGTACAAGATCTTGGCCCAACAACGAAATTGCGAGGCACTCGGATCTAGGCTTTGTGAAAGGAACATGTCGGCATCACGGACAGCGTACTATTGGTACCGATATAGATTGAATTTACACCTATCTTTTCTGAAGAGAGAACTTTGATTTACTGAATCAACATCTCGAAGGTTATGGTGAAACTATGATTTCCACTGTAAGACTCTATACAATGAAGACATTTCATCGACGCCTCCAAGCGTAATTTGTAGTGCGTCCTTCTTCGCAATGAAAACAAATTTTCGTCCGTTCCCATTGGTCATTCTTATATTATGCGAGACACATGGAAATTTTGATATGATGCTTGTAAATTGAAGTATTAGAAACACAAGTGAGAATTTTAATGCCTTGGGAATTCTGTTATGTTTACAAGTAGGTTACACAAAGCGTCATTTATGTGTGAGGGACGCAGTCGAGCAAGGTTTCGCATTAGACCTTTTTGGTCTAATGCGTAACCTTGAGGAGAATGTCCACGTAAACAGTGGATTGAAGGTTGGAAAAGCATTAACTAAAAAATTCTTGTTGACAAGTCCGACAAATTGTACCCTCCGCTTCATATCAAATTTGGGCTTATGAAGCAATTCGTTGAAGCCCGAAACAATGAAGGTGCACTAATGATAGTGTCATCGATTCCATGGCATCAGTAATGAAAACGTTGAAGTAGGTATCTTTACAGGTCCAGAAATCAGAAATCTTTTATCTGATGCTAATTTTGAAGATTTAGTTGCAGAACTATCAGCATGGAAATCATTCCGGTAAATTGTCAAAAACTTTCTTGGTAACAGAAAGGATTCAGAATACAAACCAATGGTGGATAAAAGGCTTGTCTTCCCATGATTTAGGTTGCAAAATGAGCATAAAAGTTAAATGTTACATTCATATCTAGGCTATTGATTCCCTGAGAATCTAGAAATGCTGCGCGAAAAACAAGAAGAAAGATTCCACCAGGATCTAATGAAATTAGAACGCAAATATCAAGAGAAATGGAACAAAGACATGCTTGTAGATTACTGTTGGTTATTAAATAGGTAAGATCCAACCTCATCTCACATGTGAAAATGCAAAAAAGTTTCTTAAACTAAGTTAAGACGTAATAAAATTGAAACCGTGGTCTTACCATTCTTAATACATAATACTACATTTGGTTAATTTGTCTAAGTTTTTCTTCAAATCTGTATACACAATACTTAACATTTCTATGTATGTTCATAAGTATGTAATATAGTCGCGTTTAGATGAGTAAAATAATAAGAAAGAAGCATTCCTGACGTATGATAATAAATTAATTGTAATCTTGTCTGTGCGCGTGTCTCATATTTTTCATATTTTCATTTTGATTTTGCAAACAAGCCTGATGTAATAGAGACAGTCAGACTTCAGTCTCGGAGTAAATATGTCAGAAATAAAAAAAGATCACAACTGAAAAATTATGTAATATTTGGAAAGTTTAAATTCGCAGGTCAGTGTAATTCATCAAAAATCCTCTTCCTCCCCTTCATCCTATTCCTCAACTTCGTTTACAGGTCTGTTAGCAGCACTATCGGAAGGAACAAAATTATTTGACGATCATTATCTCTGATATATGCAGTGCTTGATTTATAAAATTTCCCGGAACACGCCTCAAATTAAATGTTAATTTATTAGAAATAGTTACACATTTATAAAATTATTTACTAATGATTCCCGAGGTATCGGAACGCCGTTCCGTCGCAATTGTCAGAAATTCAGCCTTGGATATATGGCATTAAAATGTTTACTATCTTTCATAATTTGGCGGTTTAGTGTTTTTCGCCATTTGGCCACTTCTTGTTTTACAGTGTTGGAGGGCTTTGCGGTAGTTATCCGGCACCTTCTCTTCCATCCGTCTTCGCAATCTGAACCTACATCAAAAAAAAACATTGAGTCCTGACATTGAACAACAGCCTAATATTTTTGTAACAAATTGGCCAGCTAGGACCACGTGGACATACACTTGCACTTATCAATGATTGATTACTTTTATCCCATGGCAAGTGTATGTATCTCCTTTTGGGAGGATCTGCATTCTACGCTGAATCCAATTTTTATCTCCCAGGGTTGCTAGTCGTGGTGGTACGGATAAGGAATGATGATGATAATGAAGGATGAATGGACGACACAAACATACAGACATATACAAACACACTCATGCCCGAGGCGGGACTCGAACCTGCGATCCTTCTGTCCGAGATCGCCAACGGCACTCGACTATCTCGGCTATCCGGATAGACAAAAGTCTAAATATTATTTTTAAATTTGGGTGAATGGACGACACAAACATACAGACGTACACAAACGCACTCATGACCGAGGCAGGACTCGAACTCGCGATCCTTCCGTCCGAGGTAGCCACGTCACTACTGCATTAGCGATCTCGGCGATCCGTGTAGGCGAAAGTTTAACTATTATTTTTTTAATTATTTTTAGTTTCCTTGCTACTGGTATGTCATATCGTTCAATGGCATTCTCCTTTTGAATGCGTCGCCTTCAAGAATTGGCGCACATGGGGCGTGGCGGCGCGCGTTTCGGGTCTCGCCGTGTCATTGTGGGCAACCTCCGGAACTAGAGGCGCGGGGCGGGAGTCACGTCGCCACTACTACTAACCCTTTCAAACCTAAATTTTTTGGGGGTCGTGTCAAACCTGAATTGTTTCCTTTAAGCAATGAGTTGGTTTCACTCTAAAGATGATTTCTACAAATTTTTATTGACGATCACAACAATGAAACTATATAACTTCACAAGAAACGATAAAAGCGCGACAATTAAGCGCAAACAATTCTGTCGCAATAAAGTGTCAGGAATAACCTATTAAAAGTTGTGTCCAACCCACTGGATGCAAGGTCTGAAAGGGTTAAAGTAGGCAGCAACGGTTGGTGGACGTTCAGTTCGGGAGTCAGCTTGCGGATGAGCTTGGGAATCAGCTCTGCAGTTAACACGACAGTCAGCTCCGTAGTCAGTTCGTAGTCAACCGTAGAGGTCCGCCGCGCGGAGTGGACCGCAGCGAGGCACCCGGAGGGAATTGGCAACCGGCAGTTACGGCCAGCCATGGAGAGTTCAGAGCTGCGAGCTGCGATACTGCGTATACTCCGTATACTGCGATTTATTCAGAGCTGCATTTGACAGGTCATCAGCTGATACGGTGCAACCCAATCGGGAGCTTACACGTGACTACAGTGACGTCACTATGATGGCGTTCAACCTTCCGAATGGATGACATCGTAACAGTTGATTCACTTCAGAGGCAGCTCTGAATAAATCCAAGTATTCTGTGAAGCGCTGGAGAGAGCACCACGGCGGGCGGGCGGGGCCCGCGGACGAACCGTGCCGGGGAGCGCACGGGAAGCGCCTGGTTCGTTGGTTGGTTGTTAGTGAATCCAGATGCGTCAACTACTGAGATCATTAGTCCCGTAAGTGTACTGCGTGTTTTTTCATCAGGAGGTAGTGGTGATCTTTCCCCGGTGCATGGCGAGATCAGGCGCCGATTTACCGTCGGCTAGCGGGGTTTTCCTCAACCGGGTGTGTTCCACCAGAAGGGCACCGCCCCGGCCAGGACAAGCTCTAAGCCCCCGACCGGTCTCCCGGCATGTGCGGTAGTGTAATACATGTTAGTGTAAGTGCGTGTAAGGGGAGAAGATAGGACAAGGAAGACGTAGGAAAGATCGCGCGCGTTCCGTGGCGCGTTGTTAGAGTACTACACCGGCATTCGCCTGGAGTTGATCGGAGAAACCGCAGAAAACTACTGATCAGTGCAGCCGTCCGCTAGAATTCTCCTTCAGACAGCGACTGAAATCGACATAGCTGACAAGCTAATGTCGAAAATCCTGCCACCGTCGGGACCTCTCGGTCAGAGGACCTGCAGTAACATCAGTTGATGCCCTGAGCCATCTCTCCCGGTCGGGAAGCGGTGACTGCGAGCGGCAACACGTGGTGTGAGTGAGATGGCTGCTCGGCATTTCGATGGCCTAAAGGCGGCTTCACACATTCGTTATTCGGCGATCACCGAGCAACCGCTTGCCGAATCCCGAGGAGTTGCTTGCTATTTGCCGAGTGACGAACGTTCGGGGTTCGCCCTACTCACCGCGTATCGGTCGTTTGGACTCATCAAAGGGAGCGAACATTCGCCAAACACGTCAGCTGCTCCGGACTGGGTGAGCACTAGCTCACTGCTCGGTGAATGCCGAATGTGTGGATCCGCCTTAACGTGAGGGCCGAGGCCCGTGGTGGAGAAGCATGTGCACACACGGAAGAAGCGTCCGCGCCGCTCCACAAGCTGAGGCGCCGATTACAAGGAGGATGCGCAACGCGCATCAGAAACATTCAGAAGGTATGAAAATTTTGTTTCAGAGTGCATTTTTGTTTAAACAATTTGGATTAATAAACTTTGCTTCAGATTACGTTTATTTACGGGACATAAGAACATAGCCTCAAGAAATAACATTGAGGAAACATTTCACCCAGAGTGCCCAAACTAGTTCATCCACATCGCAAGAAAGGAGTTCCGTTTTTAAAGTCGTTAACAACGAGGTCTGTATATGGTATTAGCATCTTGTTTGGAATGAGAAAAGTGATAAAACGGATTTTTGGCAGTGCTTGCAAAACGTGTCAGAGGCAACCATGCCACTTGACGTCCGTTCCAAGGCTCAAATAAATGGAAGTATTTCTAAACTGTGACGGCTGAGTGTGCTACTAACGTTAAAATCCTATATACTGCGATTTTCATAGAGATCCGTTTGAAAGATAGTAGCTGTTTCGGTGTCATCCAATCGAAAAACTGAACGCCACCATTATGACGTCACTTTAGTGACGTGTAAGGTCTCTATTGGACAACGCCGTAACAGGTGATCAAATGTCAGCGGCAGCAAAGTAAAAATCGCAGTATAATGCTACATCCGTTTGGTTCGCATTTGTTTGACTAGAGCTTCCCGTACGTTGATGCATAATGGGAATGTATAGTTACCAGCAAACACTGCCGCCATAATTGGAAAGAAAATCCATTTATCGTAATCTGTACACTATACGAGAGCTAAAAGGGACGCTCATGAGGTACGCATGTTCGAAATATGCCCTAGACCCACACCTGGAGTGTGCTTCACAGAAAGCATGACTAGAGAAACACAGGTTCGGATCACAATCAAAATATTGTCGTCTCGTCGCCAAAAATATCGAACTTAATAAAAAGAGTGGAAAAAGTAATTCTTAAATAATGCGTATCGTTCTTGATTTCGTCAATCTTCAAATTAGGTGTTTCATTCCACTTTTCTGCCATTTATTTTCCGTTCTTATCCATTTATGAGATAGCTATCTAGCGGGCAGAGTTGTGACTACGTAGACAGTGATCATGCCGAAGAACGTACTTTTAATGTGATTCAGAGCTGTGTAGTTCTGCATTGTCCCTTTACTCCATTCCACAGATCAAACAAAGGAATCCAGTTAAAAAATAATAAGCTCCGTAAACGACACATACCCATAGCCCAATATACTTCTTACACACAAAAAAAAATGTGGACTCCGGAATGTGGACCGGTAGATGGTGAGATCCAGCACCGGCCTACACGCCGACTTGCGGGGGTTTTCCTTTCCAGATATCTCTCACCAGCAAGACGTCTCAGCTGGGGCAATCTCATATTTCCCGACTGCTTTCTCGATATAAGTGGTAGTGTGGTGCATGTAAGCGTAAGTGTGCGTAAGTAAGAAGAGAGAATAGGACAAGGAAGAGGAAGGAAATATCGCGCGCAGTCCGGCATTCGCGTGGTGCTGATCGGAGAAATCACGGAAAACTTCGATCAGAGCAGTCGGCTACTAAAATTCTCCTTTAGACAGATGCACGATACGACCAAGCTATGTAGTAAGTGTCAAAAAATCCTGTCACCGACGGAACACGAACCCTAAGATCTCCAGGTTAGAAGCACTGCAGCGACATGAGTTGATGTTCTGAGATACCTAAGACGGTTTCAATTGAAAAATTGAAAATAAAGAGGATGATGATGACTGAATAAAACCCTATTTTAACCCTGTGATTTTAAATGGCAGGAGTTATATGTACCAATAAGTATAATGTATATAGACACTCATTTTTCTCGAAAGTATGAAAATGGCACTTCCATTCTTTTATTTGAAGTTTTCAACTTTTTATTACACAAGTGTCATCATGAGAATGAATTTTTCTATGCAGCACATCATTCTGCAGACACCATAAATCGATTTTTTCTTATAGCTGCCGTAGCATATAGTGAATGTATGTAGAATGGTGCTTTTGTTTCCCTGCGCTGTTTGATTCCCAAGCGCCGTCAGCCACGGATCCTGCTCTCTTCTGTGCGTCGTACCCGGGCCACGGGCCTCGACGGCGACGGAGGCGGCCGGAGCGGCGGGGGCAGCGGAGCCCCTGCCGGGCGGGCGGGCTGGGATCGCGTATCGGCGTGTGCTAACAGCGGCGAAATCGAGGCGATTTCCACGTCTCCCTAACGAACTGAGAGCGCCCGGCGGCGCGGGGCGGCGCGGGTGCCCGCGGGACGCACGGCGGTGGGGCGCAGGGGGCGGGGCCGGGGGGGGCGAGCTAGACGGGAGCCGCTGTAACGAGGTTAGAGCGGGCGGAAAGCGCGGAGCGCGGCGGGGCGGGCGGGGGCCGCGCGGGGAAGGAACCCGGCGAAACGCAGAGGCGATGGGACGGAACAGCGGGGACAACGGAGCGTGGGCGGGGCGAGGGCGGGGTGCGGGAGGAGCGGAGGGAGAGGGCGAGGGTGAGGACGCCGCGCCACGGAAGGAAATGCGGACGGGGAAGGAGCGAGGCGGAGAGCGGAGACGAGGCGCCCGGAGGACGGGGGAAGCGGAGGGCTGCGGCGGGGGTGAAGCAGGGGATGGAGGCTGCGAGGGTATCGGAAAAAGGCGGAGGCGAAAGAGACTGCCATAGATGCGCCGAATGCGATCCACTGTTCCGAATGGACGGATGGGCAGAGAGCGGCAAATTCATTGAATAACCCCTGCTTTTCGACACTGATAAGCCCCTATCTCTGTGAATTACCGAACACTTTCAGAGAATATTCTATTTTTTTCTCAGACTCGATGTACTTCAGGCGAGAAGGAAATTCCATACGAAACGAAACATTCGTACTGGCTTGTGCCGTTTGCATAAATTTGCAAACATAAGACAAATCTTTTTTATGATATATTGTACTTTTAATACAAATAAGTAACACTACTATATATTGAGTAGTATTAGTAAGTAACGTGCGTTTCATATAATGCGGAAATTCAGAGATGAAATTTGAAAATTGAAAATCGTGAATATGTAAATAATAGATATTCGTGTGCTTGTGCGGCCTCACATGCGTTCTCATGCTGAGCCAACACTGATTCTGCACGGCGTTGTATGGCCAACGTAGTATATTCCCAATACAATAGTACTTTGATTTTTCAATCCCATTAAAAAGCCATTGAATTAAAACAGCTCGCCAGTCACTGGCATGATCTGTCGAATCAACACAGTAAATTGAAAATGTTCACCGGAATTGACTCCGGATCCACGTACGCTGAATGAACACAACACTACCCGGAGACTCGCAAGGTAAATATAAAAATTATTTAAACAAGCGCTAAAAAGCAAAAGAAATAACATTTTTGTAACATATTTATAGACCACAAACTCATAAATGGCACAACGCATCTCTAAGCGATTTTACATTTTGCCATCACTGATAATACTAACAGATTATACACTTTAATACTTACAGTATTAATATTTACATTATCGAGTATTTCGTTCTTTTAGTATTATTGTGTATACGAGTTATTTTATACCTATTTGTGTTATTTTGTTTATTTCTTCCTCACCTGTGGGGGCAGAGGGTTATTGGGATATGTCAATAAAGTTAGGATGATCAAGTTGCTTGTAGAAAGTCCTTGAAGAAATAGTTTTTATAAATTATGAGTCATTATGCAAAATGTAAATGTTTATGTTTCGAGTACCTGAACCCTACCTCGCTCCTCTGAAAATGACTGGTTTATGGTACCAGCGAATTATTATTTGTCTGCACATACTATCTCTGTCACAGTCCACGATGTTACACCAGGCGAATTCCGGAGCAGTACCCTTAGCAACGGGTCACGGATCGCGCGCAATCGTATTTTCCTCTTCCTTGTCCCCTTCTCACACCTTATTTATACACCTTACAGTTACATGCACCACACTACCACACATCCCGGGAGACCAGTTGGAAACTTAGAGCTTGTCCCGTCAGAGACGGTGCCCCGCTGGTGGGAGACACATCTTTGGAAAAACCTCGTAAGTCGACAGGCAGGCCAGCGCCGGATTTCACCATCCGACGGCAGAAGAACATCGTCATCTCCAGCGAAAAAAAATGCACTACACTTAAGGGACTAATGACCATAGCTGTTGATGCGCCCGGAATCTCTTATCAATCAATCCGCGGTGTTGCACGGTCGTACAGTTGCATCCAAGTACCCAGAAATGAAAGTAGCGGATGAGTCCCGTGTCAGCATGTGGTCGTGGTGTGGCTACTTTTTCAAACCAGCATCTATACAATCTGAACACCTCGTCGATCGATCGATTGATTGATAATGAGTGAATATATCCTGTCGGAAATGTCCTGAGGAAAACTAACCTCACTCACTGTAGATAATACATACATTTATTTGAACTGCAATTGGGTATGACCCGGTGGCAGTTAATTAACAATAATTACAATAATAATAACACTTAACATTAATAATAACAAAAATATTAATAATAATAACAATATCAATAATAATAACAATATTAATAATAACAATAATAATAAAGGAGTACAATACAAGCCGAACATGCAATAATCATACTATCACTAATATTAAGTATTATAACAAATATTTCAATTCCTATGATATATAATAATTATAATTATATGTCGGTGATGCTAAAATTTAATACAAGCTACATAAATATTGGCTAAATTTATTTTTTTAAATTCATTGATCGCGTTCACTACAATTAATTGCACGACACTGCACTGCACAACACTACACTACACTACACTACACTTTTTGCTTTGAGTTACACTGACCAGCACTTCACCGCACTTCACCGCACTTCACCGCACTTCACCGCACTTCACCACTTCACCGCACTTCACAGCACTTCACAGCACTTCACAGCACTTCACAGCACTTCACAGCACTTCACAGCACTTCACAGCACTTTACAGCACTTTACAGCACTTTACAGCACTTTACAGCACTTTACAGCACTTTACAGCACTTTACAGCACTTTACAGCACTTTACAGCACTTTACAGCACTTTACAGCACTTTACAGCACTTTACAGCACTTTACAGCACTTTACAGCACTTCACAGCACTTCACAGCACTTCACAGCACTTACTCATTTAATGTCTATTACTATCATATTGTTCTAACTTATTTCTAAAACTTCGAACACTTAGAGTGTGTAATGACTAGTATGTAGAGGAAATTCGTTGTGTATTTCGATTGATTGTTTAATTTATTAGTGTTTCTGAGCACATCAATTGCTATGGTCATTTGTCCCGTTAGTGGATGCTTTATAGAGGGAGGTAGCGGTGTTCGTCCTCCGCTGGTGGTGAGATCCGACGTCGACATGCGAGTATCTCTCTTCAGGCATCGCCTCAACCGGGAGAAGCTCTAGCACCTGACAGCTCGTATGTTTGGTAGTGTACCCCTTGTAAGTGTAAAGTACGGTATACACGGTACAGTTTTCGTGCAGATTGGACGTACAGAAAACGTTCAGTTCAGACTGCACGTTTTCTACATGAACATGTTCATAATTTTTCATGCAGAATGCCTACAGTTTGACTCGAGCGCCTCTAGTGACAGAATCATTTACTAATGGTAATCGGACATTTCGATTTTGTGGTTAGGTGTGTCAAAGTGCGATTGTGTGAAGTGATATATTGTGATAAACTTCCTTTCTCCCAATTCCTGCCTTGTTATTTTTATTCTCTGTGCTCCTCATCGTTAATTAATACCAAATAAAGATCATAGCCAGAACGCACACACAGAAATACCATCATTGACAGTACTCAGACGGCACAATTCAGTTGTTTCCCTTTAGACCCCTTAGCGGCGGCTTGTGGCGATTCGTGGAGAAAACGTACAGAGCGTGTATGCGCGACTTTTGGCTTTTATACTTCTAGTTTGGGATCTTGAAGTTTCTGTATAGAAACTGTATGAGAATCTGCACGAAAACTGTACCGTGTATATCGGGCTTATGGTTTTGCAAGTAGGGAGAGGATAGGACAAGGAAGAGGAAGGATAGATCGAGCCCGGTCCGCAGCCCATTTGTAATGATACTGCCCCGGTATTCGCCTGGTATTAATCAGATCGGAGAAACCACGGAAAAGTTTCGAAAAGAGCAGTTGGCCATTAGAATTCTTGAAAAAAGCCCCGTCCGCAGAGAGCGTCTGAATTCCATCTATCTGTACAGCTTGTGTCGAAAATCCTCTACGTCCGCACTCGAACCCTAGGACCTCCCGGTCACAGTCGCTGTAGAGACAGCCTCAATCCTGGCTCTGAGCTAAGTGAATCCAGTCGTATTTCGAAGGGAAGCAGCTTTGCAGGAAAAGCGAAACGTAATCATCGCATGGAAACTAAATATATCTCCATCCTGTACAATAATACATCAAATATTTTAAATTATTTTGAAAATTTCAAGGTGAGCGAAAGCAAATACATTTATAATTTTTACTCTATTTAAAAACAGTCATGCATTTAAATGATTCATTTGTTCAGGTGTTGATTACATTAGACTAGAGAATTTTAATTATATAGTATTAGCATTATATGTAAGTAATACATCATTGCAGATGTACCTGAAGATGAGGCGACACCGCATCTCGAAATATTGTACTATTACCAGGTTTTTAATAAAAAATAATCTAAGATCATGAATAAATTAAATTATTTAAAATTTAGTCTGTCTAAAACAAGCAGGTGTGCTTAAATAAGTCTGAATAGTATAGTATGCTTTTGTTTATAAGTAGAATATTGCGGACAATCAAATGCGTTACTGTGCGTGAAAGCAAATGCATGGCCCCTCCATAAAAGTATTGTCAAATTAGGAACAATCATAACAATTGGGCATCGGCATTCATTCCTCTAATTGTATGTTTCCTACTCTACCTACTCTAGCTGGTATACAAATCTTCCACCGTTAGGACCTACCGGTCTACGAAACTCCTGCTGTGACAGGGCTCGCAAAACGAGACACATTTTTAATATGACAATGAGGTGATCAGATAAATTAAGTATACAGCATATCTAAATTATGAATTCATTTTAATCTTTCAAATGTGAATCATTCCTACTGCAAGCACTAAAGCTGTGTCTCCATGCAGTCACCGTCTCATTAAAACTCCTCGGTTCGTTAATTTAAGTAAACTTTCACATTACTTTACGTATCTAGGAGTTTTGATACGATTCATTACAATGGTTGCAATAGGGGTTTGTCTTCAGATAATTTTCAAGAATATAAATTGTTACATAAACTGATGATCAGAGTTTTTGTTGTCTCTAAAGCCCAGACATTGGATACATCTTCATTCCCCACTCTCACCATGGGCTGTGTGGTAGGGAATTTTTGAATTTGGCCCCAACTGGTAGTCACCAGGATTGAAAATTAGATTCAGATCTTGTCTATTCGACGGATACTGCGTGTAGACGACGTCACTTTTCCAGAGAATACCACTTAATGGTCAGCGTACCAGACTGTTGTACCCGAGTTTGCGGGTTCAAACCCGATCGAAGCCGTGGATTTTTAAGGGCGAAAAAATCCTTCGTACGCCTTCCTTCGGAGGGGAAGTAAAGCCGTCTGTCCCATGTTAGTAGATTTACTGCATGTAAAAGATCCTCAAGCCTAAATGAAGCCTCTGAGCAAAATTGAGATCCGCCTGTTTCGTCGCCCAAAATAATACCTCCTTTCTCCGCTAGGTGGTGAAAGGAGCGTAGCGAAATTTGCGTGGTTAGACGGAAGAGCGGGCCTGATGGCCCGAGTCTCGCCACGTAAAATAAGGCATTAACTAACTAACTAACTAACTAACTAACTAACTTTAACGTGTAAAATGAGACCACCATCCCGAACATCAACATCACCCCTGACCTCCTGTGTTTACTGGCTGCAATTGCGTATGAATTTGTAGTACGTGCAATTATTAATAGTTTTTTTAAGAAAGAATATGACTACAGAAATAATTGTCAGTCAGATGACAATCATTATCATTCTTATCGCAGACCAAAAACTTTGAACGAACATGCAAACGATGATGTTTTAACATCGTTTTAACAGCGTGAATACGTAAACGCAAGGTTCTCTGCTCATTTGTTTTTCTAAAATGAATTTTCTTGCTATTGATGACGCCATACATTTTTAAATTCGTTCGAAAATAAATGTTTGCCAGAATCTAACTCTGAGAGCTAGCGAGTTGACTCTTTTGGAAAGTTGGGAGTTGAGATATTTTTTTTAATAAAGAGGTCTCTTTGACATGTGCAATACTTCAAATATATTGGGAAGCTTGATTCTACAATTCTCCACTCTCAAAATTTCAAAAATGGGACAATAATCAGTACGCGTGCTATTTTATTCGAGATGTGATTTTTTCTGTGAATCATAATGAAGTTTCTTTTGGAATTGTTTGAAACGCCCTCCATTCGCTTCTATTTTCGAATCAAAAGATTATAATCATAACTATTAGATTCTTAATTACAATTGTATTAACGTTAGTCAATTTCACCAGTTTAAACTTTTTTTCACACTTCTACCAAATATGGAAAAGTTTTTAATTACGACTTCCTGTACGGCACAAGTGAAAGAAGAATGAAGGGCAGTAAAGATTTTTTCTTCGCTATTTTAATTTTTACAATGTTTACCAGGATTGTTTGACTACTTGTTGTTCCTTCCCAGAGATTTCGCAGTCAACGCTCTTAGGCACCAACCAGAAGGTCCATGTGTAAACAGGTATATCACGGACGTGCGCAATCCAAAATCCGGTTTCTTTTATTATATTGTGTATGTGATTTGCGTTGTATATGTGTATTGATTGTAAACGTGCTCAGATTATGCTACTCTATACGTCACATTAAGCTCTTACTGATTTTTGATGATAAATAAATAAAATAAATCATGTATGCGTTAAAATTAAAATGTGTTTGCATACAATGGCTAGATACGTTTAAGAAGTGAATGGGAGCTTCAAAAGAAAACCTGGCATAAAAAGGATTAGGGAAAAACGAAAAAATTAATGGCGATAAATTGATGCAGTTAAGGGGTTTGGCGAATTAAAGCACTGAATTGTTTACTTGTCATCTGTAGAATGTCTGGTTGTAGAGGCTAGTAAAAAGTATGGTGAGTCGGTTGGAGAAGAGTCGTAATATTTTGATTTTAATTTGTTGCAAAATATAAAATAACTTTTCCATTAGAGATATTTATTCTACAGCCTTAGGCTTGGTGTTTTGCACTGAAATACCCAATTTCTGGAGTTGGTGAAGATAATTAGTATGTGCTTTAGATTTAAGCGACATTAGGTGATTTATATATGTTGATAATTATATATGTATTTTCATGATATTTAAGGTCTAATTAATCCGACTTATGTCCTAGCGATGTTCCCAGGACTCAGCCATGTTTTTGTTTATTATCCACGAAGACATGACATATTCTCATCACCGTACCTAGATTTTTGGCTTGCCTGAGCTTTCTGTATCCCACAGGTATAGAAACTGAGACGATTTGTATTTGAAGGTTACTGCTTTATTTTTGCTCTGGCCGGGACTGGAACCCGAACTGCCTCAGACAAAGCTAGTACGCGCTCCATTAGGTGCTTTATGTGTATTTAGAAATAAACGACGTTCTTGCACTGCTAAACTTAATAATCTGGCCAGGAATTTCTCCCCAGTCCACTTTTCCTTATTCACATAATTTAAAATATATTCTTTTGACATTCCTGTGTTAGACGTAACTTTGCAAAAGTGTGTAATCAGGGACTAATAATTTATTTTTCTGATTACTGCAGAATACATTAGAGAGGTAATCAGAGTTCTGTATTATTTCAAACCTTTTGTTTTAACCATTATTTTAGTTAAAACTGTTTACCGTTTGTTGACTTGATAAATAAACAAATAAATACCGAAGACAATATGCTCATCAGTTCTGGCGTCATTTTATTTGTTCTGCATCAGCATCCATCTGCTGGGGCAAATGATTCGATTTTATACCTGAAGTGATTTCGTTGTATCCCCCGATCGCGAGAAATTATACTCGGACTTCGGCTGCACGAACAAAAGGACTCTCGCCCTACCTTAAGTCCCCTCCGCATTCCCAACCACCATCACCATCGCCTCCATCACCGCCACCTCTTCCTCCACCCGCTCGTCAGCCTCCAGGCGGCCTCTCGCAACGCGGATCTTCGCGTTCGTCCGCGCGCGGTCGTGCGGACCGCGCCTCCTCTCCCCGCCCGCGCCCCGCCCTGCCTCCCCGCCCGCGGCGCTTCGTGCGTCCCGTACGGCCGCCGCCGCCGCCGCCCCCGCATCCCAGCCCGCGCGCGCCGCCGTCGCCCGTGGCTGATTGCCCAGGCGGCAGGGCGAGGGATCGCCGCTCTGCGCCCAATCAGCGAATCCGTCCCCGCCCCCGCACTCACCCCCGCCCCAGCCCCTGCCCGCCCCACGCGCGCCCCGCGGGGATGGGGCCGAAACTTACCCGGTCGGCTTTTTCCAAGCGGCCGCCGGCGCCCCGAGGCGGGTGCAACGCGCCGAGAAGCGGGGGCAAAGGGGAGAGGTGGGCGGGAGCGGGGACGGGGATGGGAGCGGGTGGAGTGCGGAAGCGGCGGGGGTGGGGGGGAGTGATGCCGCGCTCGGGCATTCGAGCAACCGCTTGGAGATTTCGAGAGAAACAAAGGACGTCAGAAATGGACTTCGCGCATTATTTGAACTGTGACGCATTTTCAACGATACGTTTCTTTTTGTTTTTCTTTTCTCGGCTGCAGAGCAATCTTCATTTTTATTTTTCTGCTAGAATATTGTTTTTATTGCACGAGTGTATCCACGAACTCTTTAACATGGTGGACAGAGAAGAAGCTCGCTGTAGGAATCGCGAAATCGAACGCGGCAGTTTGCATAGATATTGTGACATTTTTAACACTTCTGTATTTTTATTACATCCCTGTTAATGAATGAATGTGAATTGCAAATCCCGGGGCTAGTTTTATTTCTGATGTGCCTCGTTTATACGGCAAAATATATTGTTCTGGTGATTGCTCCACTACACGATAGTATCTTCAAAATTGTTCACACGGATATTAGACATGTTATGATAATTCATGAATCAGATTGCACACAATCTAATCTGATCTAATGAGTTGTGTTGAAGTTAAAAGGTAAGAAAAAAAGAGCGGCAATGAATGTCCGGCAATGAAACAACGCAATGTGTGTACTACCATCGACATACTCTCACGAATCGGAAGTAAGAAAGACGCAGTAAATACTAGTGCCCGAAAAGTATATAGCGATTTTCCTAAGGATGAGCCAAAGTGACAGCTAGTGCTGGCAAACATAACTGAAGGTTCTGTGGTCGTTGTGCCCTTGAGCCCATTAGACTCCCCGCATTCGTTCGTTTGCAGTTGGCTTCGACACTTCCTTTTGTGGTGTCCTTGTCCGACAAAAATATAGTGCGCTGCGAGAAATAATTGATATTAGGTTGTGCAGTGTTATGTGCTCTTCTGTAAACATTCTTTTTTTCTTTATATATTACATTGAATTTACTTTTTGTGTGATAAATATTATGTTTATTTTAAAACCGAGACTTGAATGCGAGTTGCGTACCGGTGCACGTGTTTCCGACTTAAAATCATTTTTCTTTCTATTTACATTCGTGGCAGTTTTCTTTTACTGATTGTGAGAGAATGTTAAGAGATTTTCCACATACGTAATTAAATTTAAATATTTCCCAGATTCACGTATATACCTCAACGAAACTCTTAGACTTCTTCATAGAGAGGTTTTCACAGGCGCAATTAGCTCTTTACGAAGGGGCGTGACTGAACAGCTGTCGCGGCGGAGGGATACTTCTCTGAAATACATGTGATGTTCACTTGTTTTCGCGAGCTGTCACTTTGGCTCATCCTTAGGAATTTCGTTCTATATTAGGGAGGCCGGGGCTGACTCGCATCAGCTGGTAGTTTTTATTTTTTTATCCACTTTGGTTAGGTAAAGTCAAACATTACGACATTAGGTTCAGTGTCGTAATGAAGCTCTTTACCGCACCCAGTGCGGTAAAGTACTTCATTACGACACTCGTTTTGTAATGGGTTATTCCGCGACTAGCTTGATTCCTACTATTAAAAATAACAACAATTGTTCAAAGAATTTTTATTGACATAACTTTTTAACAGAATAAGAGTTCAAATTATAATAATAGCTATGCTTATTTGTTGTAAACATTAATTACAAATTTGCTGCAATTTGATACCGTAATTCCCGATGATGTTGAAGCTGTACAATTCATATTTGCATTTGAAATATTTGTAGATTCCACATTCGAAATATTTTCCCCCATAATTTTCATAGCTATCTCTTTTTTATTTTGCACTGATGTTTCGACATAACCTTCAGCAACAGAATTTGACTTCCATCCACCGTGCCTCTTTAACACATTCATGTCAGCACCTGCATCGGCGAGTAAAGAAGCAGATGATCGACGAAAGCAATGTCCTGTAAAAGTTTCAGAATTCTTCAAACCAAGATACATTGCTATTTTTTTTGGAATGTTTCCAAAAGTATTTATCCCAACTGGTTGCGAAGAACATTTTCCATTCTTGTAGGAGAGAAAGAAACGATCGTGCTTGACATTTTCCGGCCGAAGGCGAAAATATTGACGAAAAGTCTCCAAACAGTTGAATTCTTTGACACTTCCTTGAGTAATAACAAATTGTCTTGAAATTAATGTCTTGGTGTTTGGTATATTAATTATAATATACGTATTCTTATCCTCTATATCACTTAATTCTAAATTTTTCAATTCCTCTCTACGGCAAGCTCCAAAAACGCCAACTATTAATGTCACCTTCATCATTAAATAAATTTCATTATCTGCCTCTATTAAAAATTTATGTATGTCATCTTTCGAAAATATTTTAGATTTCTTGCTCATGTATCCTTCGCTCTTTCTTTTTAAGAAAGCTATCAATTGTGTGAACTTACTTATGTCCACATTATCATTAAGTAATATTGTACTCTTTAACATGGAATAATGTGACCATAGACTTGAGGGTTTCTCTTTTTTAGACTTACCAGAGAAGTACGCCATCATAACTTTTTCCGAAATGGTTTTAATATGTTTGGTTGCACTCCAGTCTCTAAATAAAGTGTATTCACGCTCATATTTTTTTCGTGATTTCTCTGGTAATAGCGTGTCTAGAGCAGCATTTGCTGCTATTTCGATGTCAGAATCACAGCTGCTGTCACTCATATTGGAAAAAAATACTCTTACACCGTGGAAAGAATACACAAAGCTTGAGGTTGACACCAAATGTGTTTCAATTGTTATCATTGTTAGAAACAGTGTCGCCACTTCTAGAAAATAAATCGTTAGTACTAAACGAACGCGTAGGACGATCTTTTAGATTAAATCTAACTAATTTTTACAAAGTGGATAAAACGTTGTACGATATACGTGTCGTAACATCTTATTACAATACTCGATTGGTTACCAAACTCGGCCTAACGGCCTCGTTTGGCAATCTTCCAATCTCGTATTGTAATAAGATGCTTTACGACACTTATATCGTAAACTACTATTACCCAACCCCGGTTTAGTTATGACAAGTTTGGTTGTCAATAGTAACTGTATCTATGACGCTTCCTTAAAGTATTTTCCTTCATAAGTGTTATCATATCGTACTTTCAGTGTCCTTAAGTCATCAAGTTGGGGGTAGGTTGACACAGTACTTATGTGAGAGTTTTCTGTAATAATTTACTGTCACATCGAATCGTTTTTCAATGTTTTATTTGCATACAAACAAGTTTGACACTTTGCAACTTACAAAACGCCCTCATATTGGAAAATAGAGGAGTTTCAATACTTTCAAAATTAAGAATTTTAAACTAGCCTTTTCTTACCTCTAATAAAAAGTACCTTTTTTAACCTTTTTATTGAGTAAGTGGCCTCCTTTAATTGTTTGAACTTTCACGCTAAGAATACCTTAACATAACAAAGAAGAACATGACAAATGTGGCATCTACAAACCACAAAGAATAATAAATCTTTAAAATTTCTAAATAAACAATAACTTTAGTAAACTAAACTACCCCTTTGACAACAAAAGTCCTTTCATGCCCACCAACCACAAGTCATCCTCATCGTAAGAATGTCTCACTTACGTCCTCGTCTCACTTTGTAAGTAGATAAAGTATTGTAATCGTGCGCTGATAATCGGTGATGTTTTGGCAGAAAAACTTTTATTTCCAAACCAGGTAACAAAAAGCCGGATAAAACTCGTTTTTATAAGTAGTAAATTACTTCGTGTAGTCTGAATCCATCTTTTGTGTGTCCTTGATACCATAAAAGCGACTGGCGGCAAAATGTGCGTGGCAATCCATCCGTTGGTCGGCAGGCACATAAACCGAACGAATTTCTCTAAATTGATATTCCCCGATCTATCTGAATGAACACAAAGCTCTGAGTGTTTTGATAGGATATTTTCATTTTTGGGGGTTCTTTACATGAATTTTCAACATTTTCTCAAAAATGGCTTCCTTGATTAAACTTTGTCTTCATATAGCGTAAAAGATGTTTAAAAGATTGGCGCGGGTCCTTTCGGTTCAAATTGACATTTTGACAATTGCAGAAGTTCGAACTTTCTTCTGCGTCTTCCTAAAGCTACGATATTGAATATTTCTTTAATTTAATCTGTTGTTCAAAGACAGATCCTAAAATAAGGTCCTGTACAGTTTTTAGAAAGTACGAATATTGCTGTAGGAAGACACCAAAAAAAGTTTCGCAATTTTCGAAAAATCAGGAATTCAACCAAAATGAGACCTGTTCCATTCTTTTAAGCGTCTTTTACGCTATCCGAGGACACAAATTAATTAAAAAATCTGCAGCCTTTTTTGAAAAAGTTTTGTAAATGTTGTTGAGGGCTAATATAAAGTACCTCCAAAATTCAAAATATCTGTTTCAAACTTCAGAGCACCTAGTCCCATCAAATAGAGCGGAAAATATTAATTTTAGAGACAATAGTGTTAACGGTGTAGAAGCTAGTGTTGACGCAATTTTTCGGTATCTGACTATACAATGTGTTAGAGGAAGTAACGTAATACATAATTAACGTAATACATACCAAAATATATCCACTTTTTCGTTACCAAGGCCTGGCAATAAGAGTTTTCTTCCAAAAAACCGTTTCCAGCGTGAAATTACAATACCTTCTTTTCCTACGAAGTTACGCGAGAAAGTAAAAGGGAAACAAAGCCTTTCCTTCTGATTATCACAAAAGGGAAAAGTCAATGAACAACGAAAATATTTACCAACGGAATATTTAGCACGGAACTATTTATTATTTAGTTCGGAAACAGATTTGAGATCCTGATTCTCTTATCGTTGAACCGATTATTCAGAGAATCTGTTGGAAGTAGTTTAGATCGCGAAGGTCACATGGTACGAAGTTTGTTACGTTTATGGAATCTGTGCGGCTGACGATGAAACTTGAGAGCTAATCAGCCCCTTGTCAGTTCCGGAATCTCCTACTGCACAACTGGAAAAATTAAGTTTTGAAATAAGTGTCTAAAATTTTCTCTGTTCGTTGAAATGCAGGTATCTCGCTTAATATTTAATGGACAATACTTTGGAGCGTTTCGCCCTGAGGAAGGTCGCAGATAGCGGCCGAAACGTTGGCTGTACCGAGGACGCGGCGTTCCGGACGCGGAAGCCTCTGTTCTCATGAATTATTAAAATTCTTTCAAAGAATTCAAGTAAAATGAATAAGTATAAAATGATAAAAACAACAGTTTATTATAACACAATCTCGTGGACCAATTAAAAATAACACGTGAATGAGTGGACGTATGAGTTGGAGTGTACATGTGTTGCAGCCCAATTACAATAGTTCGGTCTCTTCTCCTGAGCCGTGTAAAATGGGATTTTTGAATCTGGGTTCCTATTGTCTGCCACTAGCTTTGTTCGCGGTGCACGCAAATATTGACATCAACCTCCAATTTCAAATAAAAGAAAGACATATGTTTGATTACAAATGTGTCTGTTTGGTAAAGAATATCACTCAGGATGGGACAAGGAGAAGAAAATATTTATCATGGATTGTCTTTTATTAGTGATGATGTCTCTTTCATGATTTTTTGTGAAATCATTTTTATGATATATTTGCAATTTCTTTCAAATACATTTGCTTAGAAAAAAATAGGAATTAATTAAATTCCTTCATAGATGCGAGTATTAAAATGAACGACGCAGTTGTGTAGGATGAACTAAAGGAAAGTGACGGAAAGATTCAAAATGAATAGTGCGATTGATTGATTGGTTGATTGTTGTTTACGGCAATTGCTACCGTTGTTAGTTTCGTTTGTATTTGTCCCATCGCCAGGAGTCATCGCAATGTAAGCTGTATATTATACAATGTATAGTCGTTACAATAAAAATACTCGCAGTGAAATGAAAACCAGGAGCTGCAACATCACATATTATTTGTCACATGTTATTGTCAATTAATGTTAACTAATGTCAACTGTCTCATTTTATTTCTAAATTTGCAATTTTCGAGAATTCAGAGAATTCAACGAAAATGAGACCCGTGCCATTCTTTTAAGCGTCCCTCCTCCTATCCATGAAAAAAAATTGAAGCCAATTTTACAGCAAATATTTTTTTTAACTGCATAAATTTTAAGCCAAAATCACACGATAATTACTCGTTCTTTTTAAATTGCACATGACTTCTTTTAAAGAGCTGATTTTTTACAACCGCCTGAGACAAAAACCTGTATCTTTAATTTTATAGTCTAGAAATGTTAACTTTTTTCTATTTTCGAAAATGTGGAACGTTCGCCGAAAATGGGACTGGCACCATACATTTTACCGTCCCTTATTACATTTGAGGAGAAAATTTAAAGAACAATTTGAATTGGTTTTCAAAAAAATTGTTTAAAAAAATAAAATTCTCTATATTGCGCGCAAAATTGCACGAAAACTACTCATATTTTTGAAAAATTGAACATGACCTTATTTGAAAATCTGCCTTTAAAGAACAGATTTCATAAGAAAAAAGATTTTTATCAATATTATAGTTGTTACAAGATGCCCCAAAAATTGTTTTTTTTTCTTTTTTTCCAATTTTCGAAGGATATGGAATATGAACGAACATGATAAATGCATCATTTTCTTAAGCGTTCCTTACGCTATCCGAGGACAAAATTGTATAAAAAAAGGTGGAGCCATTTATGTAAAAATTTTGAAAATGTTTTTTAAGCTTCATGTAAAAGGCCCTTCAAAATCAAAATATCCGTTTCAAACTCCCAAAGCCTTGAGTTTGTTAAGATCGATTGAGGAATATAAAGTTTGGAGAAAATCGGCTGAACGATTTAGGCGCTAGCATTGATCGCAGACGGATAGACAGACGTTTTGCCGTCAATTAATTTTTCGGTGTCAAGGACCCACGAAATATCAAATCTGCCTTCACCATGTGTTAGAGGAAGTAATTTACTGTATAAAGCTACATGATTTATCCACTTTTTCGTTACCAGGGCCCAGCATTAAGATTTTTTCTGCTGAAAATTCGCCTTTTCCGGCGCACGATTTCATAACTTTCTCCTCTTACAAAGTGCGAGAAAATAGAAATAAAAGTGCATAAATTTGGAGCCAGTGATGAAATAAATAAGAATCTATCAAATACTATTATAATGTATTACTTTTGCCTTTGAATCTTGCACATTCCTCAAGTGAGCGATTTCCAAATCCATGTTCACAGGTTTGGAATGAAAGTTTGTTCACAGAAAAGCTGAAGTTCCTACACCATGGTTTTCTGCAGATATTAAAAGATCGTAACAAAAACAAAACCGTCCACCGTGCGCTGCCGGAGACCCAGAGCTGTCCACAGGCATTGGAGTAAGAGACATAAAATGTACAATTTCTGTTTCAAAGAAGATGGATGTATTGACAAATTGCTCAAACCAATAAATCGCTGAAATATGAACAAAATGACTGAAAGAGACTCCCAATTAGGGGGCCCATTGCAAGTCAGTGAATTGATGCATACGAGACACTAAATGGGTCGGAAACTTATCACTGACAGTGCTTATCAGTGAACAGCGAGAAAATGAGTGGGGAAGCTAGAGTAAGTGACAAGGCAGGGAGGTAGGAGAAGTCAGTTACATGACCGGCACCAGATACCTAATTCGTCACCCGATAGATTCGCAAGGTAGTGTTGTGTATTTTTCATTTCTTAGCTAAATAAGATAAAAAAACTTATTTAAACCCCATCTACCTCCTTTCAACTTTTATTACTCCTACTATATTTTTCTTAGTTTTTGTCTTATCGAAAAGCACTCCAAATATTTTTCAGGTCACATGCTTCTCCTAGAATGGATTGATTGATTTGCGTTTCCGGGGAGCGTCAACTGCTACGGTCGTTAGCCCCCTAAGCTCAGTGAACATTTTTATCGCAGGAGGTGACAGTGATCCTCCGTTAGATAGCAAGATCCGGAGCCGATATTCACGTCGGCTCACCAGGTATCTCCCCTTCCAGGTACCTCCCACCATTGGAACACCGCCCTTGCCGGAACAAGCTCTAAGCTCGACTGGTCACCGACATGTGTGGAAGTGTAGTGCATGTGTGTAAGTAAGGGTGGAGATAGCTCACGGAAGAGGAAGAAAAGATCGCGTATGGCCCGTTTGTTAGGGTTAAGTTTGGAGAAACCACGGAAAAGTATCGATCGTAGCAGCCGCCCGCTACCGTTCTCCTAAAGACAGCGGCTGAAATCGACGTAGTTACATAGAGTCGAAAATCCGCGTCCGTGGGGACTCGAAGCTAGGACCTCCCAGTTAGAAACAATTCAGTGACATCACTTGATGCCCAGTCCCCCAAGCCGGTCCTAGGATGGAGTGCTTCCTAGCACTCAATCCGGTAGCTGGCACTAGTCTCGTGACGTGGCGCGCGGCCGGGCTCGGGGCCTTCTCTAACAAAGGCCGCTGGCCGGGCCGCTGTTTGAGGAGGATCTCGGGGCGCGCGTGGGTGTGGGCGAGGGCGAGGGCGAGGGCGAGGACGCGGGCCCGATCGCGCGCGGTGGCGAGCGGGGGCCCTGTGACGCCCGCGGTGGCCGGGGACGTAAGGGCCCGAAGGGGGCCGGGGTCCTGGGGGGCACGGGCCGGGGGTGCGGAGCGGAGCGGCCTCGTTGATTGGACGCCAGGCAATCAGACCGGCCGAGGGCAAGGGGAGCGGCGAGAGGGGGCGGGGCGGCGGGGGCAGCGCCGGGCGATGGGGAGGGGCGGGGCGGCGGGGGCGGAAAACTCCGCCTGAAAGGCTCGTTACCCACCGAAACAGCGCGCGTCGCGTCGCGGCAGCCGCCCCCGCCGTCGCCGCCACGCAGGCCCCGCCACGCCGCTCCGCGTCCCCCCAACGCCGCCGCTGTCGTCGCTGGCGGGCTTCGATCGCGTCCCTTGGCGCCTCCGTAGCCGCTCCGTAGACGGGCGAGGGGAAGCGGTTGTATGTCGCCTCATCGCTCTGTTGTGGCTACCGGCGAAGTGCGATAGTCGTTTTGTTAACTCTTTGTCTTTGATTACTGCACTCTACTCTATTACTTGTCAAGAGGAGAGATGAGAGGTCAAGTGGCGGACTGTCCGCTAGGACGTCACAGGTTCTACAATGTGTGAGGCTTCTTTATTGGTCGAGGGAGCACAGTGATACGGCGAAGAGGCCCTAAATGGAAAATTGTCGCCTAGGTTGTGCCTGCGATTAAGATACACTTGCTTGTTCACTTCATTCCATTAACGTCATTGTACCTGAAATGTTGCTGTTGTGTAGAAAATTTCTTCTTAATGTTTCATCTTTTACTCATCTTAAACAATCAGTAAAACTTGGTATGGGAATGTAGGGCAATGTATGGGAAGTGGGAGAATAATCTCCACCCGTTTCCTTAATATCCGGAATCCCTACCCTCTCGTTTACTTTGCGTATTTGAATTGTGAATAAAGGTAGCAACGATCAACGATGCCTACCTAACAAGCAACAAAATCCTTCAATTACAACTACTTTCATTTTCGTAAATTTTCTAAGGAAATTGTCTTGCAAGAAGAGCACAACCAGTCCCTCTTAATTAATTGGAAAAGCTCACGAACCACATTTTGACCATCTCCGGGATTTCAATTCAAGATGGCTTTCCGCGAAAAGTTCCTTAAGTTCAAGAATGAATTATATATTCAAACATTATTTGAAGGTAAACAGAAGAGATCGCATTTATATAAAGCGTAACTATCATTGCACTCAACGGTCTGATAAGAAGAGCGATTCCCTTTAGTAAACGAGAATGTGCGCCTATTACGTGCGTTTGTTTACATTATCATATACATCACACAAACATTTGTTTACATCTTCACAGGCTCAGACACATTCCGATAACCAATAGAAGATCTTCTCAAATTCTCTGTCGACAACCTGTTCTTCAACCTACAGGATTACACTGTAACAACAGACCCGACATCCGTCTTCAACACATTCGCTGAAGATTAAAGAATTAATTTTTTGTATTTTCTGTTATCTTTGGTACACAAATGCCATTTCTAATTTCCGATGGATATCTTGATTTCTCTTGGGTTCTAATACTCTGTATCCTGCCAATGGACTTACTTATTTAAATTATTTATTAATTTATTAGTTTAAGGACCCAAACAGGAAACATTGTGTGTGCTGTATGGGGTGAAGTGTGTGTATGTGTGTGTGTGTGTGGGGGGGGGTGTTCTTGGTCCTCCTCTGGACGTCTATACGTGGGACCCGGAGCATTCCGGAGTGCGTTCTCCACCCTATCCCGCCTAAAGTTCGACGCGCCAGGGGCCCAACTGGTGAGTTACCGGGCGAGCCAGGCAACACGAAGCTTAGCATTGATTACTCTCTGCCTCCAGCTTGAAGCTAACGACATGAGTGCTACCGTGAAACTCAAGATTCGGGTGGTCATCGACAACTCCCCACCAGAAACCATGCCCGCCTACGCGGCCATGATTCCCCCACTGCGGGAATGAACACCGAGAAAATGCATACTGTGACGTACTAGAAAGAATAACACAGACGACTGTTCTGTTTGATATTTACAATATATTTACAATAGACTTACAGTTAAAGTATAAATATTATAATACAAAATCTAACCCCTTGGCAACCTTTCAGTTCTCTTAGCCGCGAAACCCCGCGACCATCCCTAGGTCTAGCCCAGTACCACTGCTCGGAAGCAGCAAAAAGCAACGCGAGGTGCGAAGCTGTCGGACATAGAGTCCCGTAACTACACAAGTTACATGGCCTGTCGCCAAACCGATCTTCGACCTGAAGATCACGTGCAAAGATAGCACTGGAGATACCCCTCGTCTTTCGACACTCTGCGTATCCCGCGAGGCGCCTGTCGGCGCAGCCTTAAGTATCCGTCGGCTCGCCCCCTCCCTACAAGCGGCGGGCGTCATACGGCTCGCTGGCCAGCCCTTCCAGGGCTGCAACCGACATCACTTAAACTCGCGTCCGCGCGCGTCCTTTTCTCCCAGTTATTTGCGTACGGGGATTTTCCAGCCGGCGCGGCGTGGCGCCGCCGCCCTTCACCTCCATTCCACCTCCGGCTTAGAAGCGGGTTTCCCCGAAGCGGCCCGACGCAGCGGCGCCGAACCACGCGACGCTACAATACATTACACTTATTAGGACCTGACCTATGATGATTACTGACCTATGTAATTGATGCTCCCGCGATCAGTGACTACTCACTCATTCCGCAGAGAAACGAGCACCCAGAACTGCAGGGCTCTACCGTTCCCGAGCCCTTGCGCCCTTCGACGGGACTGTGTTTGCCCTCCACGCACCTGCCTCCGCATTAAGCAGCGTGACCTCTCCAAAAACACGGCTGGGGTTCCGCCCCATGCCCTTCTCTGTCAGGGGGGCTGCCAGTCAAAAACAAACGGGACGAACAATATCCGCGCTCCGACAAAAATATTATCTCAGTTGAAGACATTTTCATTATGCAATTTACCTTTTGAAACATTAAAATAAAAATATTTACGGTCTCCTCAAATTGTGAAAGGTGCATAATCAGTATTTTCTTAAATATTGTATTTTACAATGTTTTGGACAATAAAATGCGTTCACATAGATGTGATGGTTTGCCAATGCCTTTCAAACCGTTCACAATCTTCCACTTCACAATATTTGACGGACATTCAAAGGAAATCCTTATTATTTGTCGCCTTACACCGACAGCGATCAACGCCATAGGCTGCTGTAGAGTCTGGATTGGCACATATTCATGATTGTATACTCTTTAATAAATAATAATAATAATAATAATAATAATAATAATAATAATAATAATAATAATAATAATAATAATAATTATTATTATTATTATTATTATTATTATTATTATTATTATTATTATTATTATTATTATTATTATTATTATTATTATTATTATGGTGATGATCACGATTGTGCGGGGTGGCTGAGGGCATAGCGCGCTGACTTCACATTTGGGAGGCCCAGATTCTATCTCCGGGCCGGCCATCCTGACCGGGGTTTACGTTGTTTCCCTCGGTCACACGGGCGAATTCTGGGATGGTTCAAAGACGCAACGATCACTTCTTATTATCATATCACCTCATAATTCATAATTCAAAGCTTAACAACCTTGTCTTACCAAAGGATACTAGCGAAAAACTGATCCCCATAATGACACACGTTAACTCTCCGGGACAGAATATTACTGGGCCTCCGAAGAGAACGTGTAGCGTGGTCAGAAATGGCCGGTACAACAACAACAACAACAACAACAACAACAACAACAACAACAACAACAACAACAATAATAATAATAATAATAATAATAATAATAATAATAATAATAATAATAATAATAATAATGACAATAACACAATTATTAACTGTAGGCTACTAATTGACTCTTAGTATTAATACACAAGATTTGTTTTCGGAAGAGTCTTGTCAGTAAGGAATATTATGTAATATGACCTAATTCTAAACTACTGACTCAAATTTTTCAACGAGACGCAATGATTGTGCCCATCAGATATTCCGGGAGGTAAAATACGATTCTTCACAGAGAAGTAAAAGAACGCGTATAAAATTCTTAATGAAAAATGGAAAGCAAATATTATCAACTACATTAAAAAGGAACGAAATGTTAATGCAGATATTTAAAAAAATATATTCATAAGAAAATTGTGTGTGAAGACAGAGAAAGTTAACAATAAAGAACAATAAAAACGACAAAAATAAATTTTGCCTTGAAATTCAATGTTCTTCGGCATTCACCAATGTACTTTTTGAATGAAGCACACAAGTATAGAAAAAACAGACATTTGGAAATAATATTCCAGTATTTGAGAAATGAGAGCAAAATTGTTGTGAAAGAAATAAACTCTTCAAATCTAAAAATGTGGTTCGACAAGATTTCACATTACATTCCTGTAATATTAATAGCAATTCTATAATAACCAATTGATACTTCAGAGCGTGTCAACGAGAAATAGATCAAGCTCTAGGGTCGACAATGTCACGCAATTGTTTTCATTTATTTGTTCACACAGATTGGGTTTAAATAGTTTAGTTTAACTTAACTTTAGACACAAATGAACACTTAATAGCTAACATAAATTCAAATTTAAAACTATAACATAGATTGAGGTTACTCATTGGGTTCCTCTAGTAATGATCTAGTTCAGAGACTTTCTTCAGGAGTATGTGAAAAGGAAATTTATTTTGTATTCTGGTTTTATGCTTGGGGTCTTTTTACCAATTTCAAATGTTTAAAATGAGAAGTAAATTTTTTTCACTACCGTCCACATTGTTCAAAAATCTGGAAAAAAACTAAATGTTATTGAATATTTATAAGGCCCATTTTAGGGGGGAAAATTGAGATAGTACTCCAACGTAATCATGTCAAAAATGAATTTCAATTTTTTTAATATATGAATTTGACGTCAAACTTCGTTGACAAAAATACCTTCAAATTTGTACTATGTTTTCCCGTCTCTGCAAATTTCTTCAACCTGATGCACGCAATAGATGCCGAGAAAAAATAAAACACGCAAAACAAGTTTCTCGTAGTATCGATTATGGATTTGGTTTGGGGACACTTTTCACCGCCTTATTTGGTTATACTCTTTATAGGCTAGTAACTATTAGTTTCCGCATGATTTTTATTGGATGTGGAATTGGGGATAACTATCGCTTGCTTCCAAGATTGACGAAAGTATCCTATTCTGATGCAAGAATTTTATATTAATTAAATATGCTATTATAGGGGATGTAGGTTTTTCACTATGGTTTTGTTTATGTTATCGTTATCGGGTGATTTCCTGGAGGGTAAGTTTTTATTAATTTTGTTAGTTTCGGGTAGGTTGGTACAACGTAGGGTGTGATATGGGCCGTAGAATATCTCTTTATTGAATTCAAATACTGTTTTATATTCAATATGTGGTTTTCCAATTTTGGAAATAAATGTTCATTAGAAGTAAGATGCTAACTATTCAGAGTTTTGAAAAGATGCCGAAGCTTTACCTGTTGAAGTGCTAGTAGGTGGTATTAAGCTTTTCTTATTCAAATTTTGTTGGTGAATTGCCATGTTTGTGTGGAGTGAAATCAATAGTGCGTGGTATTGTGGGTTGTGGTGATTCATTATTACGTTTTTAACTTCTTTAGTGATTAAATTTAGTTTTGTTTAGAAGTTCAGTGTTGTTAGTTAATTACAATGACACTTTTATTTTGCATTTAATATGCGAGACGATAGTAGTTGGAGCAATACTCTTTCCATTCTGGTAGTTGGTGTTGCAGCCCGAGTTTCTGTTCCTGGCATTGTGATCCCCGAGCAATATTGTGTTTTAATTCGATTTGAATAGGTTAATAAGATTCGCTTCTTTCATTTTTGCCGTAGGAGGTTTTTATAGGTTGCTACCATAGTAATTGTTTGGCTATTTACCGTTGTGCGTATTGCTTCTTTTTCTATACCTTGTGTCTGTGGAATGTCAATTTGGTAATGGGTGGTATGTGATGATTTTGCTACAATTGCTGTCCCTTTTGTTTCATTTCTATCCTTTCTATAGATGTAGTGGTTGGGGATGTAGAGCTTGTTTTTACTACACAGGTGTGATTCAGTTACGCGGGCTACGTCTTTCTGGTCATACGTTTTCAGAAATTTTTAAAACCTGTCACAAAGTCACTTGTCACTTTGTTTTAAAGTTCGTCAACGAAATAGTTTGCATAGTAAACATTAGAGACGAAAATTGGAGGGAGTTATGTTTGTCCTCTTGAGTTTTCACTGAAGTATTCAAATCTTTTGACTTCTGGTGAGGGTACACTGTTGCTCAATGCATCGAATCAATTTCGAATTTCACAGTTATATTGAAGGTGGATCTAGCGGGGAAGTTTTGTTAGGACCTATCTTTTTACGTGCAATAGAATGAAAAATCACTGTTTGACCTTATTCGGTAGTTTCCTGAAGACGATAATAGTGGCTGCTCGCTGAGCAGGGAACCAGGGTTGAAGCTCGATTCCATGCTGCCTTCAGCGGTGGTTGAGATCAATGATGCCTGACCATTTATATCCATTGATTCATTGTAATTTATACCTTGGAGCACTTAATGCACTGCACTGCTGGAGAAATTAGGGTTACCTACATTGTTTATTTAATAGGGATTGTGAAATTATAAATCCTGTGGACGGGTCTGCTTCATTTGATGTAAACTATGCGGTAATGAAGAAAAACTACAGATTTGCTGAGTGAAAAGCTTACAATTGTTAACACAGGCAAAACAACTGCGTATTTCACATCACCTAGCCTTGTTACACGTTATCTCAAGTTCGTCACTTTCACTAGCTGCGATAGATTATAACGCGGAACGCTCTGAGGTGTTACACTGGCAAGAGCTTAGCACGAACTGATTCTGTCATGCAGTTCTACTACGCTGATACTTGAAATCTTGGAATTTTACGCTTTTAGATTATTAATGAATATTACCCTTTTATGAGCGAAGAAATAATCCTTCCCACAATTACCTTTTCTAATCGTCTACCTTATTGCAGAATCTGCACACCCTTAACTGTAATCATAACTATGTATTCTCTGCTGCTTTTGTATTCACAACAAGGAAAATTGGTTTGATGGATTGACTGGTCACGTATCGCTTAGCTTCTCACGTGATGATTACAAATGTTGACTGTAGCGGGTTCAAGAATGTTTGTAAAGAAAATATCGCAACGTGGAGAAGACTGGGGCAGGCACAACATCGGTTTCTGTTACGGCAACCAATGTGCAAATAACCGAACTAAATTACTTTCCTTTTCTAATATAAGTGAACATTGTAGACGCTATAATAGGGTTTAATTATAAATATTTTGTTCTCTCTAACTATTAAAATTGTTCCAATCAATAACACGTAAATATTAATAAAATTCGGGCGTTAAAACTAAAAAAGAATCTTCAATCTCACTGCACTGTTTCATAATTTTTATAACAAATGCCTGGTACTATTTTGAATAAAAATAATTTATTTGGTACATTGATCCTTGAATTTTTATTATCTTCTTTATTTGTTATAAATAATAATTCCATATTGGCAGATTTGTCTTTAAATCAATTATTTTCTATTCTATTACTTTGGGATCTAGGGGTAGAAAGAAGAAAAAGAGATAACAATAAAAAGTCAGGTGATGCAAAGAATAAACAGGTGGATAACGATTTTGCCTAGCATCTGCATTTATGAATAATGATCAAACTTGGTGATGACAAAAGTAAAAGTAGGGTTTACGAAATTTGAATACACAGTTACTTGATCCCTCTTGAAGCCACCAATCGTGTGTTCTTTTATTAGTGTCATAAGTTACTATTGACTATTTATTATCCTACACTATTTACATATTACCGTTCTTGCTTTTACAGTCGCATATTCCCCAAAAGAGACCAATCATGTTCAATATACAAGGTGTCCCAACAACTATGGGCCACTCCCTTAACTTCTAAACGGTTCATGATATCGAAACGTAGTTTTCGCTCAACAATGCAGAATCATGGTGCTAGTGATACGCTGTACAGATATTGTTCGTAATATTTTTAGTTTTTGAGAAATTAAATCATCTTTGATTTTTTAAATGGAACCGCGTTTCTTTCTCACCAGCAATGGATAAATCATAAAAAGAGGAATTTAATGATGTATCACATGTTAATATTTTGATAGAAATTTGAGTACAAAAATTGACTTTTGGACATGTGATTTTGATTTAAACCCGCAATATTTCCTGAAGCAGCCCTTGCAAGTGTCGCCTTTGGGCGAGGTAGCCTTCACGGGGCTGTGGCTGATACGGGCGGCGGCGCCGCGAAGCGAAGGCCATCATCCCCAAAGGCGACAGTTGCAAGAGCTACTAAAGGAAATTTTGTCTGTTTAATTCAAAATCACATGTCAGAAAGTATTATTTTATAGTCAAACTACTGTCAAAGCATTAACAAATGATACATCATAGTAATACTCTTTTTATGATCTATGCTTTGCTAGTGAGAAAAATATACAGTTCCATTTAAAAAATCAAAGATAATTAAATTTATCGGAATATGAAACCATTACGAGCAATATCTTTACGGCATATTACTTCCCCCATGATTCCGCATTGTTGAGCGAAAACTGCATTTTGATATCGTGAACCGTTTAGAAGATGTGAGAATGACCCACAGTTGGTGGATCACCCGGTATAAACTGAAAAATCTTTGTTGAAAAGTCCATGTTGAAAAATCTAGTATGATTTCTTTGGTTTGAGAAGATTTCTTTTCACAGAGTATATCATATTTGCACATGTTGCTTTTTAGTGGCACCTGCGTATTTTTTATCACTTGCCAATGATTTTGTCACTGGCAAGTATCCCAAGAAAACCACAAGAACGATCATATTTCATTGAAAATAGTTTCTTACCCTTTGTTTCGTCAGTCGTTATTCACTTTCTGTTTCTGTAAGCATTCGCTGCCGTGCACAACCTTATAAGGTAGAGTTATACGGATATTCAAAGCTGAAGGAGGTGCCACGATCATCGACAGCAGTGGTTAAGATTTGCGAAACCAGGTTTTGCAGTTTCGAATGTTGAGTTCCAGTCTAGCACAGCCTTCACGTACAATAACAGACACAATGAAGCAGGAATAATTTAACTCACGATATCAGAATCAATTAGACATTTGTTTACCCATAACAAATATAATTTGAATGAGTAAATCTGTGTCCGCACGAGCTAGTTGTCCGTCAGGGAAAGCTGGTGCACCTACGAACGCCGATAACTTACCCCGTCTCCGCTCTCATCACACTCTCCACCAAGTCCAGAAAGGGGTGAACCCATGCAAGCTGAAGTGGCGTGAGGCAAGGAATAGTGACTTCATACAAAAATGTATTTGCCAGATGTTCCATCAAACAACCGGGATTTGTATAATGGTTGTATTCTTTACTACTTATTACTATTTCATGTTTATTTTCATTTTAAATTCTGCTTTATATAATTTTTTTTTTCAAGGGACAGCAAATGTTTGATTGACAAATTCTTTCCTTGGTTTCGTTGTTGTTTATAGCAATAATGTTAAATAAATTGAAAAGTTTCGGTAAGATGCTTAAGAGCTTCATGTTTAAGAGCGGATAGATATTTTAACAGACAATAATCTTTACCTGTTAAACTTCCTAACTTAAACGTAGGAAGTTAATGCAATCACTTTTTTTAAATTTATTTATTCTCGTTCAACATATTTGTCTTTCGAGGAGGTTAAATTATGAAATACATAGTTTTTTACTTTTTGGGAACGGCCATCCATAAGCAGTGGTTTTTATTACTCGGAATAACGTAAACATTGGGCTAAAGTAATGAAGCCAGGTTGAAGACTTTCAGTTTGATCTATTGACTGTTATGGGAGGTTACGGTGGTTTGAATCGGCCTTTAGGATACCTTGATTTAATACGTGAGTGTGCAGCATTGCGACCTAGGCTGCAGATTATGGAGCATGGGGAAGTGTGAAGGTTTTGGTAAAAATGTTGGGCTATTTGTGTTATGTGATCGCTTAATGAAAGCACTTTCAATTCTCTGCGAATCTGGGTATTCGGAATGAACCAGGGGGCATTTAAAGTTCTTCTTAAAAATATACTCTGAATGGCTGTTAATTTTTGGTGATTGCTAGTCGCTGCACAACCCCAAACTGCATAAGTCATGGTTGGTATAATTATGGACTTAAATAGTAGCAATCGGCATTCGACTTTCAATGAAGAATATGCATTTATAAGAGGGAAGAGTTTTGATATTTTTGCAGATACTTTGTTAGCTATTGCATTTACGTGTGGTTTCCATTTTAATCTTTTGTCAAGCAACACTCCTAAGTATTTTATTGGTGAGGAGGTACACGGAATATATGTATTGTGAAGGTTTAATTCAGTAGGATTTTTGGGGCGGTGTAACGTGAAGATTTTTGCTTGACATTTTAATGGGAAACTAATATTCCTGGCATCGAGCTTTGGCATAGCTGAAGAATTTGCGTGAGTCTCTCTTTTTTTTAAGGTTGCATCAACATCTAGGTCATTAGCGACCACTATTGGTGTTAACGGTATGGTAACTATGAAGATGAAACGATATGGTGGTGATAAGGGGTGAAAGGACGAACACAACCGGACCGACAATGCAATCACTGCATTCTTAACTAAACACGATTACTTAAGATACTTTCGAATTGAATATTTGAAATTCGATTGATGTACTATTACATTTTAATGGAACATTTCTTTGCTTTAGTAGAGAAAATGGTAATTAATATAGCTACATTAGGGGCAATTACTGTCAATTGACTTTCCCAAAAGACTGTCATGAGCCAGGTATCCAGTAACATACCGTGACGGTGGAGCACATTTTACAGTCCTTACTTTTACAGCTTTCGCCAGTTGCTCTGGACGCAGTCACGGCGGATTTTAGTGAGCTAGTTACCTTCTCCGAGCCTTGTCACATCTGATTTTGAGAATTTTTCTTCTAAGGTTTGTTTTCTACATTTACTGGTCCTAAATGCCTTGAAGAAACTGAAGTATCACTTCAGTTTCTTTAAGGAGGAATAAACGAGAACAATTTTCCCTGCAGAGTCGCGACGACAATCCACGGAAGTGTAAATTAGGGCGTTTACCTTGTTCTAGATTTTTATTTTAAATAATAATTTAAATAAGAATTTTAATACGTGCGACCTTGATCTCCATCGGGTTTTCGTTCAGATTCTATTGAGGAAATGCTGAAATTCTTCTTTTTTGTCTTTTGACAGTAACTTATTTTCCACAAATAGAACACAATTTAATATCATAAATAAAATAAGTCTAACTCGTGCATTTCGCTCCCACACCTGTAGAGAAACGAAAGAATATACACAACGACACGGGGCATGCGGTATAAGAAACGTGCCGAAAGAAGCTCTCAAACCGGGCGATGACGAGACATAATTATAATCTTGAGAGTCTCAATACTTACAATCTTGTTTCCCATCTCTATAAAGTATTTCCCTATCGTTGTAGAGGGAAATACTAATAGTATTTGAATTATTGGAATCCAGATCTGGCGCCGAATCTACACTTTGGCTTGCGGGGTTTTCCACCTCCATGTATCTCCCCTAGTCGAGAAATGCTCCAAGCTATCGACTAGTCTCCCAACTCACGTGGAAGTGTGGCCAATTTTTCCTCGGAAATAAAGCATCATAACAAAGAAGTGACCACTAAAGAGCCACTTCGTCATTTATGCCCCGGCTGATACGATTCAAATGACAACCGTTGACCCTGCAGCGTTTCTGCCCTGGAGATTCTGGGGTTGAAGTCCGATGATTTTCGACATTAGCAAGATAGCTTGGCCAAATTCAGCCGCAATATAGAGGAGAATTCTAGCAGCGAGCTTCTCTGATCGACAGTTTTCCGAAGTTTCTCCGATCAGTACATTACCACGCACGTCAGGAAACTAGAGAAACTAGAGATTATCCTGGCTGATGCCTTATCTCGCTGGTGGAGATACCAGGAGGCACCACCCGGAAGCCGCCGTGTAGTGCGCCTTATCTCGCGTCATACCGAGTGAGAATCACCGAGAACTCTCTCGATATAACATGCAAGTCAATATCGGGAGTAATGATCATAGCAATTAAGCGCTCCAGGAAACACGAACTAATCAATCAATCAATAGGGTCGTACTCGGTCATTAGGAAGGAAAGGTTACGCACGGTCTGTAGCTCGTTTATTAATGTACTACTGCGGTATTCGCCTGTCATTGATCGCAAAAACCATGAAAAAATATCGGAGTTTTGAAGTGCTGGAATTCAGATGTGGCCAGCCAACGGCGGAGTTCGTCCTAGCTATATTGTCACAGCTAGCGTCGAAGCTTCGCCTCCATCGGGATTCGAACCCTAGGAACTCCCGGTCAGAGGCACTGCAGTGACATTAGTTGATACCTTGAGCCTCCTCTGACTGTGACGCCAACGTTACGTCGGAGCCGGAATTCACGTTTCAGCGGGAGAAGACGAACCTATTATTTATTTATTTATTTATTTATTTATTTATTTATTTATTTATTTATTTATTTATTTATTTATTTATTTATTTATTTATTTATTTATTTATTTATTTATTTATTTATTTATTTGTTTGTTTGTTTGTTTGTTTGTTTGTTTGTTTGTTTGTTTGTTTGTTTGTTTGTTTGTTGTTTGTTTGTTTGTTTGTTTATTTATTTATTT
>BLKR01009691.1:0-94592 GCA_011170035.1 Teleogryllus occipitalis
CGGAGGTGACATGGAACAATGGCGTTACGCGGATGGCCGATTTCTAAGAAAGGAAAGTGCAATAACTTTGCGTAATTAATAGTTCAGATAAATGGGAAGAAAGAACAGACTAGGTTTTAATGTACAAGACCAAGTTTTTGTGGAAATAATAATAGGCTATATTCAGACAGAATAGGGGATGCGCATTCAAGTGTGAATGATTTGTTTTTTTTTTTTGTCGATTGTGTAAATAGTAAGTGTGAATGTGATTTTATGTATTTCAGGTATTGTGTTTTGTTGTTTATTGTGTTGCATTTGTGTATGTTTTTGTTGTTATGTCTCCAGCGGAGTGTGGAGAGAGTGAAAACCAGAAAGAATAAATAATGCCGGACGTACTTGGTTCGACAGTAAGCCATATGATATGATTTCGTGATTTTGTATTAAACAGTGACCTACGCCCAAGTGTCCAAGTATCTCGTTAGGCTCCTGTACAGGCCAACCACAGCCTCACGCCCAGTAGTTTTATAACATTGAAGGAGTAGCTAAGTAACGGGCACAGTTTTAGATAAAGGAGGCAAAAGCTAGCAGGGCATAAATTTGTATAGATTTTATATAGAGTAGAGAGATTCAAGGTATAGTCGTTTTATTACATATTGTCGCCGCAACGTGGTGCGGTTACATACAGATTTGGGATAAGTAGGCAAGACGTTCCATTACAGTACTGACAATATTTTATCCATTTAAACCAGGAACATGTAACTAATTTTCAGGGTTTATATTTATATCTTCATTCCTTTAACTCAAATACCTCTCATACATGATATGATTCTGATGATATGATATGATACGATATGATTCTGAATACAAGTTTTTGGCCACTTCTTCAGTAGAAATTTACAATTTATTTGATATCTTACTACTCAATGAATTACACTGGGAATTCAAGTGATGCATAAGCTGAATCAAAAAACTACATCATTTATTTTTCTTATTTATTAGTGTTGTTTTCTACATTTTGTGTTTTTTTCTTGCCTGTTCAGTTCAGTTTTTGTATAATAATAATTCCTATTCTTCTATGCAGGAGAATCTTTCTTCCTGTTTTGCTCTCTGTACCAACATATTCATGCAATGAGAACTCTCTCACATTATAACAATTAAATCTTTTAAACTCTGGCGCTAAAGACTAAAGAATCTTGACTAGGTAGTATTTGATTTTAAAAAAATTCTTTCATATTTTAAAAGGCATTCCCTCATATCTTCATATTTTATTGTTGGATTTGAGTGAATTGCTCACCTTCCTATATTGCATTGAATCTTCAATCGCCTTTTTCCAGATTTCTGTTTTCACTCTTCTTTTTTTTATTGTATTAATCTTTGTTTTTTGACTCCTTCATTTTGGCATTTTAATAAATCTCACACATCTTTGGTAATGATAATGGTAATTCACAGGCAAGATAATGCTTCTGCATAATGCTAATGCAAGATAATGTTCTTGTGACAGTTAAAATTATCATCACCAAAACTTCATTATTTCATGACAAAACTCTCAATTTCTCATAACTGTTGGTTTGGTTTCCTTAATTTTTGGTAGGTACTTTGTTAATTATGACTACTTCATATAAATATTTATCTTTTATTAGTGCCATCATTTGTAAATACCATAAACTATAATTTTGAATATGAGTATTCAATCATTATTCTTCCTTCAGCGACAACCACGCTCGGGCACCAAAATTTGGTAACAATAATTTAATTATTGTTATACTTTGGTGGCATTCCACTCTTTATAAAACAAACACATTTACAAATCTTCAACCCATGTATTTATTATTATTATTTTCAAGCACATATTTTGTATTACACTATTTTCATGTATACATTGTAATCGTGTTAAAATCATTACACTTACTCCGAACTTCAATAGTGATTGCTTTCTTATATACTATTTCCCTTCGTGACATATACATGCTTCAATTATCTTTGCACAAATTCTTTAATTTCAACATAAAATTAATTAATTAATTCATTCATTCCATCATGAATATAAGTGTAGTTGTTTTCTGTGACTTACTTTTTACTTCTGAATTCCAACATACATAATTAAGTACTAAATAAAAATTTCTCAAAAAGTATAAGTTGCATAAAAAATTTTTACTAAAAAATATTGTTTGTCATCCATTTCTGATTAGAAAATTAAACTTATTTCCTGTCCTTAAACAAAAATCAGAAGTAAATAATGAAGAAGTGAATTTTACTGAAAGAGCCCCCACTCTATACAATACAATATCATGTTGCGAACACAATATGATACATGATTAGTTCACCAGCATACCCAAAAGCCACACAATTGTTTACTACTCTTATCTACTCCACACTGGTACTTGCTAAAGCTGAACTTTTCACTCAAATCTATGTCATTTGTTTTTGCAAAGACAAGAACTATCCAGTGAGAACAATAACATTTCTGGAACATTATCTTTCCTTTCTCTTCCACATACCCAGTCAAGTAGTAAAACTTAAATTCATGGCTTGGAGACACTAAAATATTTAATTAGTGGTCTTGTACTATTTTATCAATTTTAGGAGGTAGATACAACTAACACATAGGTAATTTTGATGATTTTTTAAATGTCTTGTTTCAATATTAGAGAATTTTATACACAAACTTTTGTGTGTCTTTTTAGCTTTCTTATATTAGCAAATAACATTTTGAATGAATATGTGTATCATGTTTTGTATATAAATTGATTATTGTAAATATCCACATTTTTAGTTCGAATCAGATCCTTTGAAAATGTTGCTGATTACTATTTAACTAATGTACACCTGTTATCATTTGTTTTTGGCTTTCCTATTAGTAAATGTAAAATAGCATTATAGTTACAAAGTAAACCAGGATTATGACATAACCAGAAAATTTTATGCAATTGCTTACAATATAATTAAATAAATAAATAATCATGATTTTTCCAAATAAAAAACTATAAAAAAGAAACCAATGTAGCTGAACCTTTTTATTTAGGCCATATTGTAGATATTGACCCTATAATATTTCTTGAAAAGTATAACCAAATCCAAACATTAATTGAAAAGATATCTTTGAAACAAATTTGTAAATGTATGTTTGAGCAAATAGGGTTCAAAGGGAGCATGGCTACACAATGGGCAACAACACAATGGAAGGGTCATGTTTCTATGGTTTTGACAGATTTCAACGAATTTGGGAAAATTCAAAACAATGAAGTAGTTGCAATTTTGAATGAGAAATTCAAAGGTTTGATTGTGTTCTTCTGCCTCTTCTCATATTGCATGTACCAATTGAATTATCATACTCTGTGCATCACTGTTTACAACAGAGCTGACATCATATATCAACAGGGCTCCAAGGAAGAGGCCACCCTCCATTGAAAACTTGTTCTTTACACATTGCATTGTGGAAGAGCGATATTTTTTGTTTTCTTTAAACTTAAAGAACTATTGTTCTGTAAAGACTATTCTAAATTGATGTAATTTTCGTGATGAATGTTTGTAAAAATATTTAATTTGTGCAGTGTTAAATGAGAGTATTATTTTAGTTGTTCTTGTACAGTGTGTGGGCTACTTTTAGAAAAATCATTTTGTGTAGTTTGTTTCTGCAGTATTTTTGCTGCTCGAGGTCACTTTTATTACTCGATTTAAGTTAATGTCCAAAAGTGGAGAAATGTTTAAAAGACAGTGGTAAAGGAATACAAAAACAGAATATCAGAAATCCAAATCAGCAAAATTTAAAAACTAAAAGTCAAATTGAAAGTTAAAGAAATCTGCAGTTCTGTCATATCCTCCCCTCTCACATAAAATATTGATAATATTTTTCTCATTGACACTCTTTGTCTCTTCAGTGTCACATTTAACGTAAAGACCTTAAAATTTGAAAATTCATGCAGATGTGATGAATCTGATGAATCTGAAGAGTTCTGACACCATAAGACGCTAATAGAATACCCTGCCTTCTTTTTAATGATAGCTCCTCAGCCTCAGCTAGAAGGCACTCAATTTGGCTGGTGTGATACGCACCTGTTGAGAGGCGGATACCAACGTGGTGTATACTGTTGATGGGTCGGAGAGTGGAAGGGGATGCACAGCCATACACTTCAGAACCGTAACCTAAGGAAAAGCGGATGAGTGATCTATTTAACCGAAAAGTAATACGGTCAGCTCCCTATGACATACCACTCAGCATACGAAGAAGATTAAGAGAGAAACGCATCTGGTTTGTAGTGAGTGGATATGAGCGTGCCATGTGAGGGACTTGCCAAAAGTGAGCCCCAGGAATCTGGTAGATGGAAGCTGATTTCCTCCCAAATAAAGAACTGGATTGCTATGCTATTGGTATATCCTGCAGAAGTATACACACCAGTAGATTTAGTAGGAAAGAACTTAAAACTTGTGTATGTGTTCCATTTGTGAGGCTTATTGACCACCAGTTGAAGATGTCTCTGGATCACTGGTGCTGTTGGATGAACAAAAGATGGAAAAATCATCCACAAACAGCGATGCCTTTGCAGGTTCTCGCACGACCGACGCCATGCAATGGCAAACAGAGTGACACAGCACCGACCCTTGGGGGATGTTTTCAAGAGGGTGACTACTAGACAGTTTTTCACCGACGCGAACTCGGAAAGATCTATTCGGTAAGAAAGTTTTGAGGAATAGAGGGAGCTTCCCCCTCAATTCCCACGAGTGCAAGGTTTGCCGTACCTCCAAGTGGTGTCGTAGGCCTTTTCTTTTCTATATCAAATAGTACGGCCACTAGATGTTGTCTCAGGACGAACGATGTAAAAATTTCAGTACCCAAGGCGAGGAGATGGTCTAGGGTTGACCGGTGTTTCCTGAATCCGCACTGGATTGGTGTGAGCAGATTTCTGCTCTCCAAAGTCCAGATCAAACGCTGATTTACCATCCGTTCCAGCACTTTGCAAACGCAGCTAGTAAGAGAGAGTGGACGGTAGATCGATGGCAACGACTGATCCTTTTCCTCATTTAGAACCGGGATAACTATGGCTTCTCGCCATATGACAGGGAGAAAAGGATGGATTGGCAGCCGCTCTACAAGAAAATTCCAACGGACTCCATCCTCTCTTTGACCAAAAGAAACTCAGGAGCGTAGTTCACCGAACTAGACATGAGTTCATAGTGCGCGGCGAGTTCCTCTCGAATCACGTCTGGAGAAGTGATCATCTCCCCATTTTTAAGGAGAACTGGCACCGTATTGGGTGAAGAGTGTCCCTTTATCAGGCGAATTCTTCTCCCTACAGGCGTGGTGGCGTGTCGCAATTGAGAGAGCAGACGTATGCTCTCCCTCATGCATTTTTGATCTCTAAAATTGTTCTGCTACTCTTCGTCCTGCATCTTTTATATTCGATGAAGTTATCCTCAGTTGGATAGTGTTTGAGTCGTGGCAGTGCTTTTTTACGAGCATTGACCGCTTAGAGCAGTTCACTTTCCACCACGGGACAAAAGTGTCGCGGTTTACCAGTTGATTTCGAAATTGCGATAGAAGCAGCAAAGAAGCTATTAAAATGTGCAGTCATTTCATCCACATTGTCGAAGGAACCATCCGACAGGTTAATATTATTCTTGAATGTCGACCAGTCAGCACACTGCACGATCCACTAAGGGGGTGGTGAGTATAGCCATGTGAAGTTGATCGATGTGAGCAATAGTGGGGAAATGATCGCTTCCAAATAGATCTTCTAATATGGTTCACTGCATAGCAGTAGCAAGTGAGGGGCTGCAAAGGGGTTCATCAATAGCCGTGCTCGAGTTCGTAGCTATAGCGAAATGTGTTCATTCACCAGTATTGAGAATCACTAGATTAGTGGCGTCGATGACAGATTCCAAAACGGCACCCCTTTGACTAGTACGGGAGGAACCCCAAAGAGGGCTGTGGGCGTTTACATTACCAACAATCGAGAAAGGTGTCGGCCATTGGTTAATTAGGCATAGGAGGTCATCGACTAAAACCATTTGTTCTGGCGGGATACAGATGTCACGTACAGTGAGTGTGAGGGATCACACATTGTTTGAAGGTCAGTCTGAACAGGGACTTCTGCAGAAAGCAGCGTATCGTGAACCAAAGTAGCGACTCCGTCGTAACCACGGAGGCCGTCATCGACATCAACTCTATATGGGGTAAAACTATTTGGACTCTATATGGAGAGAACAAGGGGCACAGTGGGACAAGATGTGTTTCTTGTAAACAAAAAATTGAAGGTGCATAGCGGGACAGCAAGAGTTTTAGTTCGTCCCGCCGCACAGTGGTCTATTTTCAATATTTAGGGGGACATTGCTCTTTTTGAACTGAAATCAACTGTATAATAGTTTTTTGTTAATTTTAAATAATTTTAAAATCTTTATCACTCTTAACTGCTGTTCTATAATATGCAAAAGATATTTGAATCGTTTTTCTGCGTATTATTGCGTACAAACAAGAATATACATGTATTCTATAATTAAACGAATTGTAAAGAGTAGAACCTGTATTTTACGAAAGAAAATAAATGAGAAATACATACCCAAACGATTTATATATCAAAATCACTGCCTGAAGAATCTTCCAAGTCTTCTTCATTCTGGCTTTGGAATGAATCATCTGAATGCTGGTAAATGTGTAGGGACTTTTAAGAGATTGATGACTTGCTGTGGCAATTGATTTATTTTTCTTTTAGGTAAATTTCTGATGCTAGATATCACTGGATCAGAAGATATCAAGAGAACATGGAGAAGGTCTTCGATGTTTCGTTGCCTGATATTTTTGCGAGTATTGTGCTCGCGAAAGTAGCGACATACTTTATGTCTTGTGCTTTTCTTGTGCGCCTTCTCTTTGTTCTGGTGCTCAACGTATCAAATTCTCTTTGATGATGTGTCGTGGATATTCGTGGTCATATATCATGTCGAAGAAAGATCATTTCTTCTTCTAACCAGTCTTTATTTTGTTTCAAAAATGTTTCCTTCCGCCTGCTTTCCAGCGATTTACAATTGAGATATTAAAAAATCTAATTTTATTGATAATATCGCCTTCTGGAACATTCTTCACTCTCGACATCATCAAATCAACTACCTTCTTTCTCATATGAGTTTTATCTCCTTGAGACAGAAGACCAAACAAGAAAGAAATCCAAACAATTCCAGACGCGTCACTCGCAGTCGCGCACCTACCGACAAATAAAACTAAATAACACAATTTCCGCAAATCTCCGCACATTAAAAGTAGTCTCGTTTTAAAGGTTGATAAATACTCTACATCATAGATAAAATTGGTCATGTTACGAGGTCCTTTTTGTTCTACTCCAATGAATTTCGACTAAGAGTTATACACCTTCATCTTCCCCCCGTTTTTAATAAAATAAATTTAATACTTCTAAAACGATAAACACGTATTAAAATTAATATATAACGTACCTTAAGAACCAGATTCCATAATGGGATAAAAATTTTCACACTGGAATATAACACGCACGTACTAGGACACCTCGAACACAGCCTACCGTCCGACCTCCAAACAAGACTGAGCGCGGTCTGCGTCTTTCGCTTCGTTTCATGAATCCTTATCGCTCTACGCTTCAGAGAATATGGTCTATTCATACTTTTTCGAACAATTCAAGCTTCTGTTCACACTCCTGAATCGATACATTGACGTTTCAACAACTTTGGTTTCAAGGCAAATGTCCCCGTAAATGAGCAAAATAAACCACTGTGCGCCGGAGAGAAAATCCATTGAGATTCCAGGGTTAGAGAGACGTAGTTAAGAGGACTTGTTCGTTTCCTTTTTCCGTTTCCGCCTCTGCTGCCCGGAGGGGCGAGTGTCCACCTCGGCTGAAGTTTCCTCCGAGGTAGACTCCTCCCGAGCACTGCTCGACAGGCTAGACCGCTCAGAGCGAGTCTCAGGAGTCAGGGTAGGTGGTCGGAGTTCGGAGGATCGGTCAATTTTAAGCGGGTCCGGACCAGGCGGCCGAGTGACATCATTCTTGAATGAATGCTTTATTTCACGTGGCGAGACTCAGTCCATGACGCCTGACCACGCAAATGTCGTTACGCTCCTCTCACCTACTAGACGAGAAAGAAGGTATCACTTCGGCGATGAAACAGGCAATTTGAATTTAGCTCAGAGGATTTATTTAGGCTGGAGGATCTTTTACATGCAGTAAATCTACTGACATGGGATAGCCAGCTGTACTTCCCCTCCGAAGGAAGGCGTACGAAGGATTTTTTTCGTCCTTAAAAATCCACGGCTTTGGGCTCGGGTTTGAACCCGCAAACTTGGGTATAACAGCCCTATTCGCTAACCGTTACACCACCGCCGCCACTAAACACCACCGCCGCCACTTCCTTCATGCGGGGCTGAGTGGATTATTGGGGATTCAACTTCGTCTGAGTTGCTTTCTTTGGGGTGTTTTGTATTTGGAGGGAAATATTTTTTTCACACCTTGTAGAGGCGATGTCTCTTCAGGGAAATCTACAGCAGACATCTTGCAACTGAAGTGAATAACTGGGCGAGTAGCAGGTGAAGTCTGGCAACTCGCTGTTGCTTTCACCGTCGTGATCAGAGTACTCGAGAATGAGCGCCTGAGATCTACAGGGTTCTTCACAAGGTATCGACGTTTCGCCTCAGGATAGGAAACTTTCTCCGTCACTCTGACCTTTTGGATCTCCCTCTCCCTCAGATAGGTAGGGCACCTGTTGGAACAGGCCGCACGGGTTCCTTCACAGTTAACACAGAGAAGTGGGGATCCATATGTGCAGGGATCCCTATCGTGCGTGGATTTTCAGCACTTTGGGCAAACAGGGCCCTGGGTTATGCATCGTTGTTGAGTATGGCCAAACCTCTGACACTTGAAGCAGCGCAGGGGGTCTGGCACATACTGCCGCATGGAGATTATAAAATCCACAACTAATCCTCTTTGGGATGAAGGGAGACTGAAAGTTAGGATCAAGGTAGGAGTGGAAATCTCTCTCCCCCAATTTTCCTTCCTCTTGTTCCTAAACACTTCCATTACGCCCTAACTCTTACAGAAGGATAGAAGTTCCTCTTCGGTTTCAGACGCGAAATCATTGTGGTTGATTACATAGATTAAGGATAGGGTGCGTGGTCACTTCCACTTGGAGGCAGGCAAACTTCTTGCGCTGTTTATGCTGTTTTGAGATCTTTTCAATCTATTCATCGGTACGTGGTTTGAAGAGAATGGTACCATTTCTTTGACGCACCACCCTTGAAGTTTTCCGAACGAGTCCTCTATGGCTCGCGCGAGACGGACTGCACTGACGATTTTGAAAGTTCTTTCTTCTTCCGTACACGCCATCAAAAGAAAACATGGCTTTTTCGATCTACCTTTTTCCGTAAGGAAGAAGCTACATAAATCCACCGTACGCTCATAGTATCGCCTCTTCCGGAAAGGGGCAAGGGGTCCTACTCCTCCTGCTCCATAGAGTTGAGGCTGATTCGTCTCCGTGCTCCCAACGCATCGCGGAGTCCAACAAGGGACACCCCACTGGGGTGTCCGGGTTGACACGTATATATAATGGGGGGGGGGGATGTCATAGCTCTGCACCGCTGTGAGTCCCCCGCTCACCTTGAAGTTCAGTACAAGGCCTAGTCCGAGCCGATTGATCGGGAGTGGGTTCGCTCCAGATTGCCCGAGTCCGAGGCCAAAAGATGTGTATTGGGATGTACAGGTGCAGAGACCTCCACTCAGTCACCAGGGCTCACCGGTGTTCGCACAGCGAACATGGCCAGAGCGAGTCTACCCACAAGAAAGCGCCGTCAAGGAGACAGTCGGGAACCCATATGTAGACTCTTCAACTCCCAGGTTACCCGTTCCCTTCAACACAGGTCGCCATGTACGGAAAAGACATGGGTGGGCGTTCAGCATACAGAGAAGGCCAGTGAGGAAGAAAAAAAGAGTGAAAAAGAATATGGGTGACATGAAATGAAAACCAGGAAGATGAAAAATGGAGAAAGGAACACTTGAGAGTCTTCTCTGCATCCCCCGGCAGGACGTGGACCAACCCACCTCGACGGGTCCTCTACAAGATATGAGTTTTTTAAATTTTATTTCTAAATTAGAATTTTTATAAGTATATATTAACAGACTAGAGAAAAAATAAAATGTAAAATATGTTTTCTCCAAAGCGGTCTTATATGCCTACTGGGTCGCTAACGACCCGTCCCAGAAAACCACTTTCTAATTATTTCCTATCAAAATGTTCTTGTCACATGTGTTCACAATACCAAAAGTAGTCTAATTTCAAGTTTTGAGAGATATTACTCTGAAAAAAAGTTCTCACCATAAATAGGTTAATGCGGCTTTACCATGCTGGTTTATTCATTTGATTGTACTTCCCAATGTCTCATTGTATTATATCATTAATATGCATTATAATAGTAATTAATTATAATATAAAATATACTTGAAATAAATAATAGTTTTTCTGTATTCTTTTTATATGTAATTTAAGTCAGTAGCATGGTCCCAATCATGAAAAAAGAATTCCACAGCCATGTTTTACCACATAGTTGTCTTGACAACCATCTTTTTTAAGGATATTAAAAAATGGCCAAATTTGTATGGCTAGCAATGTGTAGGATTTACCTTTCTATTACATTCAGACAAAATTCTATTTACTTTTGAGTGCAATTCATATTTTACAGAATTCATTTACTTCTTTTTCACTAACATATTTAGTGATACATTTATATATGAATATGAGGAAATTCATGTACATTAGGTACTCAAATAGAACACATATTGTAGATTTAATGAAATTATTCTCTAGGAGATGTAAACAAACTGTCTAATTTCAGTACACATAATTTGTGTTAGCTAATAAAATAAAATTCACAGTACATAAATATTTTTTATTTCATTCCATTGATTTTGTGTATTGTTTTTTGACATATTTTCAATACCTTCTTAAAGTAGTCATAACATGACTAGCAACTATTATTTTATCTTCTGAATTAATATGCTGATAACTAGAGTCCGGAAGTGTGGCAAAATGCCTTTTTGTTATTGTCACAATTTCATTACTTTTAATTATAGGAATCAATAATTGTACTTCTGAAGTCTGTTTTAGTAGATTTTAATTTTCCTTTATTTGCCTAATTTAGCTTCTGATGATTATTTTTGCATTTGGTCTATTATTTTGCCTTTTTTACATCATTATTATGCATTTTCTTCTCTTCTGGCAACAATCTTGGTCAAGCTGGATAAAAACCTGCAAGCCTAAACAACACAATGTCACAGACATGTTTTGTCTTTCTGTGGAAACAGAAAGTTGTGTGTTAAAAATATAAATGAAAAGGAAGATAACACTATAAAAAGAAAGATAATACTTGTGAAGGGTTTTGTTCATTCATGAGGAATTGCAACCTACTTTTCAGTATGTCCTCTAATCCCTTTTGAGAACAGCTCTTGGTATATGGTACACCCTTCTAAGTTCAGACAATTTCACAAGTGCAAAGAGTGAAAAATATAATTCCGTTTTCACTGATGCATTTTGAATATTCAAAAGGGAGTCCCCAATTGCATTTCGAAGAGACAGAGTCGTGAGTAAAACATGTTCATAGCCATTTCACTGGATGGTCATATGTAATCAAGATTACAAGGAAAAGATTGTTTCCTTGCGCGTTAAGTGCTATTGTAAAATTAAGTGTTAGAATAAAGATGTCAATCATTTTCATTATTAATTTTTTACAATAATTCCTTTTGAATGTGATTTTTCATTGTTTATATGCTTTTTTGCACCCCTACTTTAGCTAGAATAAATTTCTTTTTGCATACCTATTTTATTAAAAGTAATCACTTTTTGCCTGCCTCTTTTAGGTAAAATAAATGCCTGAATATCTGGGCTCTACTGATGACTAAAAGCATTTTATTACCAATAAAGCAAGCAGGAAAAAATATCTTCTTTAATGGTCATACTCAGTAATATGAAAACTACTACCATTTTCAATTAATGTGTTTGTTCTTAAAAAAATGATCAATTTCATTGTGCATTATCTGCTCGTATATCAACATTCTCATAAACTTAAACAGTGGTCTCTATTCTCCATATTCCACTGCTTATTTTTTGGTAAGTCCCTCAAATGTACTACTTTATATTACTTTCATAGATGAATTGTTACTTAATTATACAAAGCCAATCAGCATAAATAAATAAAAATAAAAAAATGAATATAATAACGTTTATGTTACTGTAACAGTTAGTGCAATGTTTTCTGAGGCCGATGAAATAGGATGTTCTGAAGCCCCCAAACATTTTTTAAACAAAAGTTTGCAAACAAAACTTTACTTCTCTCCCCTCTAGAAACACAAAGACCTGGTTTTAAGGGTGCTTTGTTTCTGAATTATGCCCAATGGTAAAGTGTGTTTCACTGTAATGAGTGGTACAGGTTGCATTCATGCCTCATTTCCCAAGTAAGCCATAATGTGCTAACTTTTATTAATTAGATCTTATATCTCAGAGAGAGAGAGGAAATCGAAAGTGCGTACTTATTAAAATATATACTATTTTCTTTCTAAAATTACTTTATTTTATCTAATTTTGAAAAGCAGATTTCTTTCAGTAAAAACTTGCTATTGTTAATACTATTGTAGTTTTGCAATGTTAAAATTTTTGCTTGCAATTCCTGAAAACTCAGAGAGTTTGTCGAAAATAGGCCTAGCCATTTTCATAAACGTACTTTGATCTATCCGGAAAAAAAATTTTAAAAAAATATACAGAGCCGTTTTTGAGAAATGATTCTTTAATTGCATTTAACTAAACCCAAAATTACATGAAAATTAATTTTCTCAAAAAAAAAAGTACATGACCTTATTTAAAGATCTAATGTTTTAGAAGAGATTTTATTAAGTGAAAACATCAGTATCATCAGTATTTTAGTTTTACAATGTTTGTTTTGCAGTTATCAAAAATCTACAGATTTCACCAAAAATGAGAGCTGCATTATATTTATAGCCACACTTTGCTCTCGTCAAAATGACAAAATCAAGAAAAAATTTGAAGCTGCTTTTTAGAAATGAATGTTTTTTGAGAATTACCTAAATTCATGCAAAATGACATGATGAACTAATCATATTTTCGAAAAATTGTACATAACCATATTTAAAGAGCTGTCATTCTAGAATAGATTTTATTAGGGAAAAATCTTTAATATTGTAATTATTGGAAGACACCGGAATTATTTTTGAACTTTTGCAATTTTTGAAAATTTCTCAGAGTTTCAATGAAAAAGCATCTCTGCTATCTATTTAAAGGTTTGTTGCCTGGAAAAAACATTAATCAAATATTTGGAGCTCTTTTTGAGAAAATTTGACGTTTTGTAAAATACTTCTAGAATTCAAAATATCCATCATGAATGAAGACCTGGAGTTCATTTACATCTGTCAGGGAATATCAATTTGAGATAGATTAACTGTATAATTCAACTACTATATGTTTGTTTAGTAAAGGAGAGATAGGACAGGGATTTTGAAGGTCAGGAAAAAGCATGGGATTTGTTCTTCCCTCTCGAAGGTTGCATAGTTCTTAACTGTTTGCTGACTAGACAATTTTTGTAAAAAATTTGGTGTCTTCCATTAATGTTTTTGTTATGATGTGATCATTGAAAGTTTGCTTTTCTGTTACGTGCAAAAAGATAAGGTAATTCAATCTCACAATCATGTTCTATTTCCAAAAATATTTTGAGACTTACCTTCAAAAATTCACCTCTGCTCGTGATTCAAAAGGGATAGGATAGGAAAAAGAAAGGAGAAGAAATAAAAGTGAACATTGAGAAATTTATTGCAAAACCAATAAACACAAAAATATTTCTTTGTACTGATACTTCCCATATACAAATATTTGACTACAAATGTCTATTCTAAAAATATATCTTAATGCAATAAAAAAATACAAAAGTCTTCATTGTAATAATTTTGTAAGGCTAATTAAATTTAAAAAATTAATAAATAAAATTGATGTGAATAACATTTTCAGAACAAGTTTACAAGTTTCTCACATTGGTCATATGTTTTCTAACATAAAGTATTTCAAAGGAACAGATTCAAACTTCATGATTTTGCATAGATTCAGTTTTGAAAATGGTTCACAAAATTGTTAAAAGCTATCAGTAGAGTAAATACTACTGAACAGACATTTCATCATTGCCAACCAATTTATGTTTTTCACAAAGAAATAATTATGAACACAGTCATAATAATAATAATATTAAAAACAAAGTTGATAGGGTATCTTAGGTGAAAATCATTATTTTTCATTAATACAAGTCATGTGCAGTTCATATGAAACAAGTATTGTTCTTTACAAACTTTTCAGTATCGGAAAACTCAAAATTAGTTTTTTGCAAGAAAGTAACAAAAGCAAACATTAGTTCAATTTTTAAATACAATGCCAATCAAACTTATAAGGTTAACGACATCCTTGCGACAGTGTAGAGAAATACATGCTTTTTCATGCCTCATTAAGTAATTGAATAAGCACAATTATTGAAAAAGTGAACAACACATTTTCTAAGGCATTGGAAGAAAGTAGCCATGCATTCTAGTGAAAGTAAGTATTAATAAAGTTGTAGAAAATATTAATGCATTTAGATAGCGCAGAAAAGTTTGTGAAACACTGCAAATGAAATAATCCACAAAAAACTAGAAGCAGGTAAAAATAAAGAAATCAAGGGAAACTTCACATTACTTTTTTGAACTTTCAGCATGCCAGAGATAAATAGTGGGTAATGTCGAAACAGATACAATAATATGCAATGCACACAGTAATAGATAAGTTTGGCATGTATGAATTCCATGCTGGAATTTGCTACAGGTATAATACTGTGGCAATTCATTGTTTAATGAGTTTTGTTTAATGTATGAGTAATGAGTCATTGCTGCAATAGCAATGTCAAGACAGCTGGGGCTGATGTTTGCAAAAATGCTTGACGAAGCCCCCTCAAGAAATAGGGCTCCTTGCTTTGAGTTGTTGCCTCAGATACATGGGACCACCTCAGTAGGAGGGTCTCGTTAGGAGGAACCACTTCTAAAGGTGGAGTCTCTGATATAAGGAACCTTTCTGCGGGTGTAGCTTCCTTAGTGGGCAGAGCCCCTTGGTAGGGTGGACTTTTGTGGGAGAGACTACCTCTGTAGTAAGTGCATCTCGGGTAGGAATGGGCTCCTTCATAAGTGGAAATACCTCAGAAGGGGTGGCTTCCTTAGAAGGTGAGCACCTTGGTTGGCGAGGCTTCTTGAAATGTGATCATCTCGGTAGATGGAGTCTCCTTGACAGGTGAGGATTCCTTGGTAGAAGAAATCACCTAGGTAAGAGGGCCGGTTGAAACAAATCTGTAGGAGGAGCCTCCTTGATAGGTGGAATCACCTCGGTAGACGAGGCTTCCTTAGAACGTGGGACCACTACGGTAGGTGGAACTTCCCGAAGTGGGACGATTTCGGTAGGCGGAACCTCCTAGGTGAGGCTTCCTTAGTAGATGGGACCACATCGGTAAGCCCCTTGGAAGAATAGGCATTTCAGTTGATGGGGAAGTGTGGATCGGGGAGGGGCTCCTTTGCGCCACCATGACTGCGGGCGAGTGCAATTAGTTTAAAAAGGACGAACAACATGACGAAAGTTGTTTGGGGAAGAACTTAGAGACTGATGATTGAACTGTTGAATATCATAATCTAATTGTTTCATCAAGGAGTGTAGATGTATGATGTTTAACTGTCTTTTAACTTTACTGAAATTCAAAAATCAACTCCATATTGTATACTCTGAAACTTGGCTACGAAAATATTTCTGGGTTTCCTAACTTTCATTTTCACTGATCATTAAGAGTCTCAGCGAATGTACGTAACCTGAGAATTTTTTTGCAATACCGTCATAAGAAAAAGACAGATTCGCAAGAAAAATTGTAGAGAGGTGAGTCGCAGAAGTAGGTCAAAATTGTCACAGGAAGAGCAACCGAACAAGAGTTCTGGGCAGGCCAATATACAATTCAACGTTTTCATTTCAATTAGCCTGTAGGTGATCATGGGTTTGGCACTCGATCAGCAGAAATTGCCATGTGAATTCTTATAATTTGGCGACAGGCTCTACAGAATCGTACCTCAAGTCTGCAACGACTAATCACTAACTCCCTAAATATTATTACACGGACAACACAGTCTACAAATAACATATAGCAACTAGAATTCAATATATGCATCTATTTGAAGCGACATAAATAATGGACATTCAATTGTAAATCAACACTAACAGTAATCCGACCAGGACGAATGACTGGATACAAATGCACGGCAAATGATAAAAGCCAGAACTCTTTTATTCGTGCTGTAAAGCAAAACGTAAATACATAATTAAAAGTTTCTATTCATTTCAGTTGCGACCACTTTGAAACCTATGTTCTCAACGAGGAGAGTGCAAATGAGACAGAACGAAACTGATTTCGATACATCATCTCAGGAATCTTCATAGGAGTAAAAATCAACCTGAATGCGTATCTCACAATTTATTTATGATACGAAAGTCCATTGATTTTTAGTTCACCAATGGAAGAACATATGACACCACCATAAACGAACTAAGTTCAAGATGAAGAACCCCTGCGTCATCGTTTTCGTCACATCAACCATATCTCAAAGCTCAATAACGCGGTGAAAATTCAAAACACGAAGAAAAACAAAGAAGTAGTCCTTGTTGCCCAGCCGAAACTAAAAAAAGAGTCACTACCATGTCAGCGGCAGATAGGGTACACACGCAGTTATAGGTTTGTCAAAAAGGTATAGGATGACCAGAGTTTTGTCAGCTACAGCATCATCCTCTTTCAAGTACGGATTACATCGATTACCGTGGCAGACAACAATCCGCATCCCCAAAACGATGAAAACGTCCGAAAGCCAACAGGGAGATTTTCACCAACCACATACTACAAAAATCCACCAAATGGAAAATAATCCAGGATATACACAGGCACACCTAAAGGACAACGAACAACATCTAGCACCAAAGAATTAATCTCCTCCGCCTTCGGACTACAGCGTTCCACACGCCGGAATCACGATAAGTTTCCTCCTGAGAGTCCAGAACAGGATCCCGGCAAACAAGGAATATCCACTCACTCTACTCAACATCGAATCAGCTGGCGACAACAATCCGGAAAGCTCTCTAGACTTACCCTTTTGGACAATGGGAAATATTCAATGTCAATAAAATCTCCACTTTCTACGGTCTGCAACTCTTAAGCTACAAGACAACAATCCGGCATCTCTCTGAGCTTGGATCCTCTGGACAACGAGCACGATCCAGTACTAGCAACGAAATCTCCAATGACAGGACTACATCACTCAAACTTGACAAGAATTCAGCATATCTCCAGACTTGCTCCTGTGCACAATTGGCGCGGGCCAGCGCCAACAACGGAATCTCCACCGACTAGGAATTACATCGATATAGCTTGCAGATGAGAATTCGGAATTTCTCAAGGCTTGCACCTTGGCACGAGCCAGAGCCAAAAGCAACATCCTCGACTATGGAGTACATCGATCCAGTTTCCAACCAATCAGAAGACTAATATCCAGAAACTCTTTAAGCTTCCCACTCTGGGCAATGGTCACGATCCAGTGGCAACAACACAATCTTCACCGCTCAGAGGCTACATCGATCCAGTAAGCAGACAACAATCCGGAATCTTACATTTCTGGTCATTGGCACGACCCATTACTAATAACAAAACCCCCAAATATGAAATGCATGGGTCCAGTTGCCATCTAATTCGGAGACTATAATGCAGAATCTCTCTAGGCTTACCCCTCTGAAAAATGGTAACGATCCAGTGCCAACAACGGAATCTCCACCGACTATAGACCACATCAATCGAGTTTTAAACATTCTGAATTTCTCGAGGCATATAGGCTAAATCGATGGAGCTTGCAAACAAAACGTTCGGAATGTCTCTAGGCATGCCCTTTATACAGTTGCCACAAGCCAAAGCCAACTACAGCAACCTCAACTACGAACTAATCGACCAAATTTCCAAACAAATTACGAAACTACAATGCAAAATCTCTCTAGGCTAAAGCTTTTCGGTAATGAGCACAATCCAGTACCAAAAACGGAAACTTCACCGCCCAAAGGATAAATCGATCCAGTAAGGAGACAGCAATCCGGCATCTCACTAAGCTAGTCTTTCTGATAATAAGCACGAAACAGTACAAATACCAAAATCCCCAACGGCGAACAACATCGATTCGCTTGCCATCTAATTAGGAGAATCCAGAATCTCTTTAGGCATCTCCCTCTATGGAAGTTTGAAAATCCAGTGCCAACAAAGGAATTTTCACCGCACAAAGATTGCATCGATCCAATAACCAGACAATCCGGCATCTCCCTAAGCTTGCTCTTCTGATAATTGGCACAACTCAGAACCAATAACAAAATACCCAACTATGAACTACATCAACCCAGTTCCCATCTAATTAAGAGAGTGTTATCCAGAATCTCTCTAGGCTTCCCCTTCTGCGGATTGGCCACAATCCAGGGCTAACAACGGAATTTTCACCGACCAAGACTACATCGATCCAGTAAGCAGACCAAAATCCCGCATCTCCCTACGCTTGCCCCTGCGATCATTGGCACGACAGAGCCCCAATACAAAATTTCCAAATATGAAATACATCGATCCAGTAGCAATCTAATTACGAGACTACGATGCAGAATCTTTCTAGGCATCCATCTTTGGGGAATGTTCTCGATCCAGAGCCAACAACAGATCCTCCACAGACTACGGACTACATCGATGGAACTTGCAGACAAGTATTCGAAATTTCTCTAGGTTTGCGCGTTTATACAGTTGGCAGGAGCGAGAACCAACAACAAAACCTTCGACTATGAACTACATCGAACCTGTTGTCTAATTAGGAGACTACAATCCACAATCTCTCTTGACTTCTCTTTCTGGGGATAGGTCACGATCGTCGCAAACACGGAATCTTTACCGCCTAAGGGTTACATCGATCCAGTAAACAGACAACAATCGATATCAATCTAAGCTTGCCTGTCTGATTATAGGCACGACCCTCTACAAATGACAAAATCTCTCTCGCCAGACGCAGAACCTAGAGGACATGCTTTCCTAAGCGCTCTACCTGCTGCAGGATGGTGTCAACCGAGCAGTGGAGGGCGGCTATCGGTCGCTGGGTGAGGGGCTACCTGTCGCGCTATGGCGGTGCCTGGGGCACCGCGCAAATTTGCGCCCGTGTGAAATTATTTTAAGACCAGAACGCAATGTTGCAGCTAAAAAAATTTAAATGGAAATGAAAGTAAAACTGAAAAGGAACTTATCCTAACAAGATGGTTATGCAGGAAAAAAGCCGGATAATTACTTTAAAATCTCGGGCTAAAAGCCAAATAATTGGTTTTATCTTCTTCTCTCAGATAAGGCTGTAGAAGTTAGTCTCTCGTAAAAAGCTAAAAAGCTTGCAGAGAGAAGATTCGTCATTACTAAGATTCTCCACAAGGGAGCTAGCAAGGTCATGCCTTCGACGGCTCTCTCTTATCTTAACACAGTGTAAGAGAACATGCTCCACGGTAAGATCAATTTGCAGTATTCGCATATAGGGGGTGGGTCTCCATGGAGGAGATAACCGTGGGAGAAATGGCAGTGACCGATCCGAAGGCGTGCTAAAATGATCTACTCGCGCCTAGCATCACGAGATGAGGAAGACCAAGGATTTATGGAATTCTTGATTATCGTGAGCTTAAAATCTGAGTTCTGCCACTCTGTTTGCCATTCGCGAGGATAGAGGGTTTGATAAAGAACTTGGTGTCTTCCGTGGGGACTGTAAAGATGTCTCTCTTTTCTTCGTGTCGCGGGGTTTGCTCCCTGGTCAGCTATTTCGTTTCCTCTTATTCCTATATGGCCAGGGACTCAACAGAAGACTAAGATATAGCGACGAACCAATATATGATGGATTTGGTGTTGGATGGTAATTGTCAGAGGGTCACAAGACGAGAAGGAAGAGATGGATTCGAGAGTGCTTTTGGAATCACTGCAGATCATTACTTTCCTTAATGACATCGCTACAGCAAACAAGAGCATATACTTCACTGCAGTATAGACACTGCACGAAGAGTCTAATCGAAAACTTCGCGTGGCACTACGCCAGTAGAAGGCACATCCGACTTTGCCGTTTTGGGAGGAGACATCGGTGTAAATGAAGTGATAGTCAGGATACGTAGATTTTATTGCCTGAAATTCCGTGAGGAATGTACTAGAGGGAGTTAAGGATTTAGGGAGATTAGATAATCTAAGGTCTATTATAGGCCGGTGCAGTTTACAAGGGGAAACAAGGTTTCGGGAGGTTTCACCTGGTTAGGCAATTTTATATTAAGCTTCTGTAAAAGCATATGGGATTCCCAGTGAATGGGGTAACTATGGTCTGAGTGCATACGAAGTCAAGTGGGTTTGGTGGAAGACCGCTTGTCGTGAGGGAGTATCCACAACGGATAATTTCGCGCTATATGAGGCAATCAAAATATCTTGCCTTCGGCTCAGAGATGGTTCTGTAGCCTCGGCCAAGAGGAATTCGATGCGACTCGTGCGATAGGCGACTGTACTGATCCTTATTTCGGCATTGTGTATGGTATTTAATGGCCGGAAGGTTGATGGAGACGCTGACCGGTAAACTATGCATACATAATCCAAGATAGGGTTCTAGAGAGACACACACGGTCTGCGCCCTAAGAGCTACCAGTTAGAGTGCGAAGGAGATTTAAAAGTGATACACATCGGCCCTGTAGTTTACGGATGTGTTTTCGCCTGGTTAAGCTCTTGTCGAAAGTGACCCCAAGGAAAGTTGCGGATTCAACAAATGGAAGTTGATATACCCCAAGAGAAAGGTGAGGTTGATTATGAAGGTGATGAATTCAGCAGAAGAGAATGCAGTTGGTTTTTGAGGAGAACTTGAATCCTTTTTCATCGCTCTATTGTTGTAATTTGTTGAACACAATTTGTAACTACCACTCAATAACTTGCATGCTCTTGGAGCAAAAAGAATGGCAAAGTCGTCAACGAACAGTGATGCCTTCACAGGCTCCCGGATTACTGATGCAATACTATTGATAGCAATGGCAAACAGAGTGACGCTAAGAATCGATTCCTGGGGAACACCGTTTTCTAACTGGTGACTTGAGGTTAACGTGCCACCAAGGCGCACGCGGAAAGATCATGGCGAAAAAAACTTAGAAACAAAGGGATCCGTCCCCTAAGGCCCCAAGAGTGCAAGGTGCGAAGAATGCTGCACCTCCAGGTGATGTCATACGCTTTCTCTACATCGAAGAAAATTGCTACCAGATGTTGACGTAGCACGAAAGAAATGGAAATCTGTGTGGTGGGTTAATAAATGGTCCATGGTTGACCTGTGTTTCCTGAAGCCACACTGAAGAGGTGTAAATAGGTTCTTTTGTTCCAGGAGCCAGACCAGACGTGTGTTTACCATTCGCTCTAAAAGCTTACACACACAGTTTGTGAGCGACACCGAGCGGTAACTTGAGGTGGTTGTTCTGTGCTTTCCTTCTTTAGGGATTGGAAGAACAACACGCTTCACGCCGAATCCTTGGCACTGCATGTTCTGCCCAAATCCTGTTGATAATACGGTAGAGAAAATAATGAGCGTTTTCAGAAAGGTATTTCAACATTTGATTATGTACCTGGTCTGGTCGTGGAGCAGAATCTTTCACAAAAGCGACGGCACAGGTAAATTCATTCATGGAGAAAAAGCATTGTAATCTTCCTCCATACGGTTCGAAAAATCTAATTTACAGTTTTCCATTCTTCTCTTGGGTTTTTGAAAACCAGGAGGATAGTGTACGGAGCTGGAGACATGCTGGTAGTGAGAAGCCAATTCTTCGGCTATATCTTCTGGAGAGTTAAGAAGATTGCCATTTACCACAAGCCCTGGGACAGACGGGGAAGGGAGTCTTCTATCGATGTCGGACCTTGCGCCTCACTACTTTAGGGGGCAAGAGAGTGATGAAATATAAGCTCTTCAGAACGCAGCCTTACTTTCCCGAATGGTGAATCTAGCTTTGGCTCGGGATCTTTTATAATTTATCAGGTTGGGCACCTACTAAGCTTTGCCAATGCTCGCTTCCGATCACGCACCGCGATGGTGCAGTCGGCATTCTATCATAGCACAGGGGGATGTCGTGGGTGACCAGATGACTATGGGATGGTAAATGAAGCCGCATGAAGAACGGCGTTAGTAAAATGGGCAACCATAGCATCGATATCGTTTGGGCAGTTTTCCGATATCCGTATTTCTTCCTCGAATGTTTCCCACTCAGCTCGGTGGTTTAGCCAGCAAGGTTGGCGGGCAACGTTCAGTTCGGTAATATCGAAATTGATCAGAATGGGGAAGTGGTCACTGTCATGCAGGTCGCCAAGGACAGTCCACTCAAAGATTGTAGAAAGAGAGGGACTACAGACAGCCAGATCTACTGACGAGTACGTGCTTGAAGTCACGGAAAAGTGTGTGCTTTCTCCAGTATTCAGAAGAGTTACGTTCTGGTTATCAATAATATTTTCAAGTATATTGCCTCTCGGGCACGACCTTGTGCCACCCCAGGCGAGATTGTGGGCGTTGAAGTCCCCCACAATAAAAAAAGGGGCGGGGAACTGAGAAAATCCGTCTTCCAGTTCATCTTGTGACACGACTTGTCCAGGCGAGATATAGACGTTGCAAATAGTGATAGAAATAGTGCGGATATCTGCAACGCATAATATCTGAAGAGTGGTCCGTACGTCTATTTCTTTAATATGAGGGAGACTGTGACAAAAGGGGCGACTCCACCATGGGCGCGGAGGCCATCGGCTACGTCTTGCCTGTAACAACAAAATCCGCGAAGAGAGAGGGAGTGCTCAGCACGGAGATGTGTTTCCTGCAGGCAGATAACGACGGGTCTATGCAGAGACATTATCATCAATTCATCCAAATGAGTACGAAAGGCATTTAGGTTCCACGAAAGGACGGCCATAGTTTCTAGGTGTTAGGTTTCTTAGCTTCTAGGGGAGTTATGCATCGTGTTTCTTTTTCTTCTTTTCCTTCTCTGTTGGTGAGTGATCTACTAATTCATGTGGGGCTCCTCGACTCAGAGACTACTGACTAGAGATAGTCGTATGTGTTGGAAGACAACGCTCTTTTAATATAAGCGACCTGGATCTAGCAATAGAGACTGTCATCCCCTGTTTCCCAGCTTCATGCCTTTGTGTGTTTTTCGGGATATTTATACTTTTCGTTGTTTTCTTAGTTTCAGATGGGACAAGATATCTGGAATCTGCATCTCCGCCGATGTCTTCAAAAGACGCCTGACAGACAGCATCGCGCACAGAGGTAGCTTTCGATGTCTGGGTTTCGGAATTTAATTTCTTCTGTTGACCCACGGTGTCTGCGAAACTTCGTACCATGTCCACTGGGTTTCACGTCTGGTACCGACGTCGTGCCTCAGGAAACAAAACTTTCCCAGAGACCCTGATTTCCCTTTCTTTTAAGAAGATGGGGCACTGGTTCGAATTCATTCCCAGAACTGTTTACGCACCTTGCATCTGCGGAGCAGTTCGATTCGTTACATGATTCTTTTCAACTGTGTACGCAGACTGCGGCGCTCAAGCAACGTGGCTGCGTAAGGCCAAACCTCTGGCATTTAAAGCAGCGCAGAGGATTTTGTACATACTGCCTGACACGGAGATTGTAAAAAACTACATACTATTTTCTCTCGCAGAGATGAACGGCCAAAGATCAGTATCAGCGTTGAGGTAGGAGTGAGTACCCATTCACTCTCCGCTGTATCCTGTAAATGTCAGACACACCATGGCGTTGAAAGAAGGCTTTCAGGTTTTCTTCCGTTTCTGATGCAAAATCTTCGTGGTTTACCACACTCTTGCACAGGTTTAAGGTCGGGTGGGCGAACACATGCACCTAGAGCCCGGCTTTTTCTTTAATATCTGTGATTTTGTTAATCTGTTCGTCAGAGCGGCATTCGAAGAGGATTGTGCCGTTTCTCTGACGAACCACCGCCTTAAACTTGCCAAATTTTTACATTTCTCTGGCAAGTTTGATGGGACCGCCCCCAAATTAGTAAAACTGTTCCCCAAAATACGTAAAAAAACGTATCCCTGAATGCCAAGAAGAAAGTAGCACAAGGAGAATACTTGGGAAACAGACAAGCCCCTCAACCGCAAGGACACACATTCCCTCCGACACGTGCCGCCATGCACGGCAAACATGGGTGGGCGTTCAGCGTACAGAAAGGGCCAGTGAAATAGAAGAGGAAGAAGAAAAGAACAGGGTGTATATAAAAGAACGAGAATGAACGATGGGGAGAACAAAGATGACTGGTGAAAGAAGGGAACACCTGAGAGCCCTCCCTGCATTCCCCCATCAGGACGTGGACCGACCCACCTCGACTGGCTATACCATTCTGGGGATTTGGCAATATTCAATAAAAACAACGGAATCTTTCCTGTCCAAAGGTTGCTTCGATCAAATAAACGGAAAACAGATCGGCATCTTGCCCTTCTGATCATTGACACGAACCAATACCACAAACAAACCCTATGAACTACATCGATCCAATTGCAATACAAATAATTAAGAGACTACAATCCAGAATCTCTCTAGGCTTCCCCCTCTGAGGAATAGTCACGATCCAGAGCCACTTGAGTAATCTTCAACGCCCAAACACCATATCGCTCCAATAAGCAGACAACAATCCGGCATCTCCCTAAGCTTGCCTTTCTTATTAACAAGCCTCAATACTAAAAAAAATCTTCAAGATCTTCTCTCTGGGAAATCTCTCACCATTCTCTTCCAACACCGGAACTTCACCATCCAAAGGCTATATCCATCCAATAAGCAGACATCTATCCGGCATCTCCCTAAGCTTGATTATCTGACTATTGGGACGAACTCGTACCAATATCAAAATTCCCAACTCTGAACTACATCGATTCAATTGCCATATAATTAGATTGCAATTAAGAATCCCCCTAGGTATATCCCTCTGAGGAATAGTCACAATCCAGTACCACATCATTGCACAAAGGCTACATCGATCCTGTAGGCAGTCAACAATCCGGCATCTCTCTAAGCTTGCCCTTCTTATCATTAACACGACTCAGTTACCATAGCAAAATCTTCATCGAAGGAACTACATGTATCCACTTGCCATCTATTTAGGAAACTACAGATCAAAATTCTTCACGGCTTCCCTCTCTAGGGAATAGTCACGATCCAGTCCCAACAACGGAAACCTCACCGCCCAAAGACTACAACGATCCAGTAAGCAGATAACAATCCGGCATTTCTCTAAGCTTGCTCTTCTGTTCATTGGCACCACCACGTAGCTATAACAAAGTCCCCAACTATGAAATAGAGCAATCTAGTAGTCATCTAATTAAGAGACAGCAATCTAGAATCTCTTAAGGCTTCCGCCTCCGGGAAATGGAAACGATCCTGTGCCAAAATCGAAATCTTCACCGTCCAAAGTATGCATCAATTCAGTAAGCAGACAACAATCCGGCATCTCCCTAACCTTGCCCTTATGATCATTCACGATCCAAAACGAATACCAAAATTCCCAACTATTAGCTACACTTTCCATTTATTTAGGAGGCTACAATTCATAATCTCTCTAGGCTTTCCCTCTGAGGATTGGTCACGATCCAATGCCAACAACGGAACCCTCATTGTCTGAAGCCTACATCGGTCCAGTAAGAAGGTTCCGACATCTCCCTACGCTTGCCCATCCGATAATTGGCACGACCCAGTACCCATTAAAAAAAGAACTACATCGATACAGTTGCCATCTGATTAGCAGACTATAATCTAGAATCTCTCTAGACTTATCCCTCTGGGTAATAGTCTCCAACAACGGAATCGCCAGTGAGAAGAACTCCAGTGCCAACAACGGAACTACTGCACCGACTACGGACTTCATCGATGGAGCTTGCGGACAAGAATTCACGATTTTTCTAGCTTTGTATACTTATATAATTGGCTAGAGCGAGCACCAAAAACAAAATATTTTTCTATGAATTTCATCAATACAGTACGTAGTCAACAAAACGGCATCAACCTAAGCTTGCACTTCTGATCATTGGCACGATCCAATACAAAAAACTAAAACTATGAACTACATCGATCCAGTTTCCATCTAATTAGTAGAATATAATCCAGAATCTATTTAGGCTTTCCACTCTGAGGATTACTCACGATCCAGTAAAAAAACAGATCTTCACAGCCCAAAGGCTACGTCAATCTAGTTAACGGACAACAATCCGGCTTCATCATAAGCTTTCCCTTCTCTTGATTGGCACGACCTAGTACCAATAACAATACTTCCAAATAAGTACTACATCAATCCAGTTACCATCCAATTAGGAGACTACAAGACAGAACCTGCATACCAATCATCCTCTGGGGAATGGTCAAGATTCAGTGCAAACAAAGGAAACCTTCACCGTCCAAAGGCAACATCGATCCAGTAAGCAGACAACAATGCGGCTTCAACCAAATCCTTCTGATTCCTTCTGATCATGGGCACGACCGAGTACAAATAAAATTCTCAACTATGTACTACAAAGATCCAGTGGCCACCTAATTAGGAGACTAATATTGAAAATACCTCTAGGCTTCTCCCTCGGAGGAATGGTCACAATTCAGAGCCAACAACGAAATCTTGGCCGCCCAAAAACTGCATCAATCGAGTAAGCAGACAACAATACGGCATCGTCCACTTCTGATCATTGGCACGAACCAAAACCAATAAAAATCCCCGACTCTGTACAACATAGAACCAATTATCATATAATTTGGAAAATCACAATCCAAAATCTCTTTGGGGAATCATGTTCCAGTGCCAACAACGGAACTTCCACCGACTACGATTACTCGTTGGAGCTTCCAGACAAGAATTCGCAATTTCTCTAGGCTTGTCTCTTTATACAATTGGTAGGAGCTAACAAAATCTTCGACCATGAACTACATCGATCCAGTCGACATCTACGACTAAAATCCACAATCTCCCTGGGCCTTCCCCTCTGGTAATTGGTAACGATCCAGTAACAAAAACGGTATCTACATCTGCCAAAGTCTACATCGATCTAGTAAACTAACAACAATACGGCATCTCCCTAAGCTTGCCCATCTGATCATTGACACGACCCAATACCAAGAACATAATTCCGAACTACGAACTACATCGATGTAGTTGCCAGCTAATTTGGAGACTACAATCCAGAAGTTCTCTAGGCCTCTCCCTGTGGAAATGATAACGAGCCAGTGCAAACAACGGAATCTTCGCCGCCCAAAAGCTACGTAGATCCAGTAAGCAGTCAACAATCCGGCATATTGCTAGCTTGTCCTTTTGATCATTGGCACGATCCAGTACCAATAAAAAAATCCCCAACTATGAATTACATCTATCCAGTTGCCATTTAATTAAAAGACTACAATACAGAATCTTTCCTATGCTTCCCACTCGGGGGAACGATCACGATGCAGTGCCAACAACGCAATCTCCACCGACTACAGACTACATCGATGTAAATAGCATACACAAATTCTGAATTTCTCTATGCTTGCCCCTTTTCACAATTGGCACGAGACAGAGACAGCCAACAACAATCCTCAACTATGGACTACATCGTTCCGGTTTCCAACCAGACTATAATCCAGAATCACGCTAGGCTAACCGTTCTGGGAAATGGGCACGATCCAGTGCCAGTAACTGAATCATCACTGCCCAAAGGTTACATTCCAGTATGCAGACAAAAGTTCGGCATCTTGCCCTTCTGATCATTGGAACGACACAGTACTACTAACAAACTTTCCAGCTATGAACTACATCGATCCAAATGCCAACTTATTAGGAAATTACAATCCAGAACCTCTCAAGGCTTCCCCCTCTGAGGTGCAGCCACGATCCAGTGACAACAAAGGAATCTTCACCGCCTGTCTACATCGATCCTGTGAGCAGACAACAATCCGCCATCTTCCTAACCTTGTCCGTCCTATCATTGGCACGACCCAGTACTAATAACATAATCCCCTACAATGAACTACATCGATACTCTCTGGGGATTGGTCACGATCTAGTACAAAAAAACTGATCTACACAGCACAAAGGCTACATCGTTCTAGTCAACAGACAACAATCCGGAATCTCCCTAAGCTTTCCCTTCTCTTTATTGGCACGACCTAGTACCAATACCAATATGAATATGAACTACATCGATCCAGTTGCCACCTCTGGCGAATGGTCACGATCCAGTGCCAACTACAGAATCTTCACCGCGCAAAGATATATAGATCCAGTAAGCAGACAACAATCCGGCATCTTCCTAAGCAACCCTTCAGAACATTGACACGACCCAGTACCAATAACATAATCCCCTACAATGAACTACTTCGATCTAGTTGCAATCTAACAAAGAGAATACAATCCAAGATCTCTCTTGGCTTTCCCATCGGGTAATGGTCACGATCTAGTTTGCAACAACGAAATTCCACCGCCTATTGTCGACATCAATTCAGAATCCTGACTACAACTTGGCATCTCTCTGTGCTTCCGTCTAACCACGCAAACTTCGTTACACTCCTTTCACCAATCATGGGATAAAGAAGGTATTACTTGGGCGACGAAACAGGCGATTTGAATATAGCTCAGAGGCATCATTTAGGCTTGAGGATCTTTTACATGCAGTAAATGTACTAACATGGGTCAGCCGGCTTTACTTCCCCTCCGAAGGAATTTTTCGCCCATAAAAATCCACGGCTTCAATCGGGTTTGAACCCGCAAACTTGGGTATAGCAGTCCGATACGCTAACCGCAACACCATCGCCGCCGATTAGCAGACAACATTCCCAAACTCTCTGGGTTTGCCTCACTCGGCAATGTGCGTGACACAGTACTAACAACGAAATCTTCGATTGAGGACTAAACTGATCCAGCTTTTAGGCAACATCGCGGCATTACTATACGCTTGCCCTCTAAAGGCGGCAAGAATCACTGACAACAGAATCACCACCGACACAGTACGCCCATCCTGTTTGCAGACTAAATTCGGTAACCTGCTAAGCTTTCCCTCAGAACAAAGGGGAATGATCCAGTGCCAAAAACTGAATCTCCACAAACTACGGACATATTTCCAGTTTAATTTTCAGCAACAATCCAGTATCTCTCTCTCGACCTGCCCGTTTGAATAATGGGAACAATACAGTGCCAAAAATAGAAACTGTCTACGGAGTACATTGATCCAGTTAGCAGACCTATAACCTTCATCTATCTTATCTTCCTTAATGGATTTCTGGATTCCTCAATTCAAACCTCAAATGCACATACATATAGCAGAATTAAACACTAAATTAAGTTCATTAGGTTACGCATTCAGAATTCTTGCGAAGTCTGTCAGCCTTCATGTAGCTCGTTGCGTGTATTGTGCAAATGTACATTCCTGCATGAGTTATCGCATAATCTAAGAAAGCTCATCATTTATATCCCAGACCATTAAACTGCAAAAGAAAATTATTCGAATAATGAAAAAATGCCATTCACGTGCTCCCTGCAAGCTTCCCTTCATAGAGCTAAGAATTTTACCATTGCCTTAACTATTTATTTATGAACCTGTAATATTTGTCAAAACTGACTTACTTAACGGTGAGAACATATTTTAATGCAATACTGATATTTATAATTACAATACACGTCGTAGAAATCACGTTCATCAAGTGTCAGTATCAACAGCTCATTACAAGAAATTCACAAACAATACATACGTTACTTTACAACGCATTGCCAGATGACATTAAACAATTAAAGTCGGTATACAAATTTTATTTAAAAGAAACTTTTCTGCTGCAGAACTAGTTTCTGTTGCAGTTTCTATACAATTAAGAGACTATACTGATCGTCAAAAAGGATAATAATGTTTAATTTAACAAAACAATGATATATAATGGATTAGTTCACATTAGTATTGTATAATTTTATTAAAAAGACCTAATATGCCTGTAACACGTAATGTATTTCTGCTTCCGGGTCAACGACCCCCATCTCGATCAGGTTTTTGTCCAGTTTCCCTGATCCATTGAGCAAATGCTGAGATGGCCCCTTGTTTTGCTTCTGGACATAAATGTAGCTTCACTATGCGCACGTTTTGTTGAGCTCACCTTTGCTTGTAGTCGTAGGAGTACATCTGAGGGTGACTTACTATATTGTTACCAATGCAGAAAAAACAAATCTGCAATTCGTTTACCATTGCGAATATTTTTTCTATAACTCGGGAATGAAATAGTCTTTATTTTAAATGTTGCTAATATTAGGCCTTTTAAATTTGTTATTATTTTCACATTCATTCAGCTTTCAACTATTTATCGTTAAAATGTTCGAATGGGATTCTGGTACTCAAGACAACGTGCACAGATAATCTTCTTCCCCATACGTCATAAACAGTTCTCACTGTTTTTGAACAAATAAACCAAAATAAATCAGACAATGGGCTCAATCCAACCAAGGATTCACAACTGACTACGGACTATATTGATCTAGCTCGCACAACTATCTGACATCTCTCTAGGCTTGCTTTCTTCGCAATAGGCTTCGCACAGGATCATCAATGGAATTCGTGCTTACTACATCGATGCAACTTACAAACGAGAAAATACATCTTTCTAGGCTTCTCTAGGCTTCGCTAGGCTTTTCTAGGCCAGGGACTGCATGGAATTCATGTGAATATTTCATAATCTGTTTAATTATAGCATAATATTAAAATAGGTGTATAATACACACCTCATATGTGTATAAAACAAACCTCAGCAATATTTTTAACATTTACAGTACAACAGTAACATTAGTAAATTTAGTTCTCAAATCAGAGAGATAAAGTTACAGTATCTAAACTAATTGAATCGTTTATTTCAGAAACACTTCAAGCGCCAAATTTCTAATTTCGAGAAAACTAAGTGTTCCTGTTTTTCTGATTTCAAAAATATTTGTTAATATTAAAGCAGTTCATAAATGAATATTTTTCAGTTAAATATGCTCTAAACGATGTCTGTCCTCATGGAACAATATCCCGCCGCTTACGCGCTTTTCGTATTTTGGCGTTTCACAGGTTTCTGCAATAAACGATTCAATTTTCGTATTTCTTTAAGAGAAATATGCGTGAGTACCTGTGAAAACGAATCCTTGGACAGAACCAGGTCAACCCAGATAAAATATATATTAGACACGAGTAAAGTCATAAAAAGAACCCTTATGAAAGAAAGAACTTATGAAAGAACTCACAAAAATTCATGAAATTGTAAATAGCACACTGTAATTAAGGTTGAGAGAGAATTTGGTGATTAATTTTAGTGTCTTAGACTTCGACTAGATTTCATGAGCTCATTTTTTTGACATTGATTTGTGAAATTCAATGTGTGCTAAGAGTATAATTCATTAAGAGTAATTTTTGAAGTAAATGTAAAAATTAGGGTGTATGATAACACTAAGCACATTAATACGTGACCTGGTGGTCCATTGTGGTAATTGTTGTTAGGTGGTTGCAACACAATATCATAAAGTTCGTTAAAGAAAGCCTTGAATAGGCAGAGAAATTGGCAGTTCTTTAAGAAGAACGTGTTTACTTCTGATTCTAGTTTAAATTGTTGGAGTAATTCTGTAATTCAAGTAATTCCAAAACGAGCTCAGAATTACGTCGAATTATCAACAACTACGTAAACTTGTGCAAAAAGCCATCATTGAAAAATATATTTTATTTTTACCTCCCTTTCAACTGTTCGATTCTTTGTCGTATGTTCGTGGGTGCATGGTTCATTGTAACATTCCTAAGCAAGGCATCCTGTTGACAATAAAGATAAATCAACTGGATTGGCCTGAGGTTGGTCTAGCGGGGAGGACGTTAGATATCCAAAGTAACACCCACTTGTCTTTGAGCGATTAGGTTGACGACGCCCGATCTCTAGAGAGTCATGATGCCGGATACGCCGCGGATTTGACGACGTGTTCCGTTGCAAAATTTACCAGAGTGGCCCTTATTTTTATACTTTTAAAAAGCTGAGCTCTCGCACCTCAATGTGTTTCAAACAATAAAAACAATCCTGCCCAAAGGTTGCATCGATAAAATAAACGGAAAACAGTTCGACATCTTGCCCTTCTGATCATTGACACGAACCAATACCACAAACAAACTCTATGAACTACATCGATTCAATTGCAATACAAATAATTAAGAGACTACAATCCAGAATCTCTCTAGGCTTCCCCCTCTGAGGAATAGTCACGATCCAGAGCCACTTGAGTAATCTTCAACGCCCAAACACCATATCGCTCCAGTAAGCAGACAACAATCCGGCATCTCCCTAAGCTTGCCTTTCTTATTAACATGCCTCAATACTAAAAAAAAATCTTCAACAATCCATCGATCCAATTGCCATTTAATTAGTAGACTACAATCCAAAATCTTTGAAGGTTTCCCTCTCTGGGAAATCTCTCACCATTCTCTTCCAACACCGGAACTTCTCCAAGGCTATATCCATCCAATAAGCAGACATCTATCCGGCACCTCCCTAAGCTTGATTATCTGACTATTGGGACGAACTCGTACCAATATCAAAATTCCCAACTCTGAACTACATCGATTCAATTGCCATATAATTAGATTGCAATTAAGAATCCCTCTAGGTATATGCCTCTGAGGAATAGTCACAATCCAGAGCCACTTGAGTAATCTTCAACGCCCAAACACCATATCGATCAGTAAGCAGACAACAATCCGGCATCTCCCTAAGCTTGCCTTTCTTATTAACATGCCTCCAATACTAATAAAAAATCTTCAACAATCCATCAAGTCCAATTCCCATTTAATTAGTAGACTACAATCCAAAATCTTTTTGAAGGTTTCCCTCTCTCTAGAATATCTCACCATTCTCTTCCAACACCGGAACTTCTCCACCAAAGGCTATATCCATCCAATAAGCAGACATCTATCAGAAAGCACCTCTAAGCTTGATTATCACGACTATTAGGGGACCGAACTCAATGCCAATATCAAAGAATTCCCCAACTCTGAACTACATCGATTCCAGATTTCATTACAAATAGTCAGGATTACATCCAAAATCTCTCTACAGGCATTCCTCAGAGGAGAATAAAGTCACGGCCAACAGGAGGCCATGAGTAAATCTTATAGCCATACTATATGAATCAATCAGTTAACAATCGGCATCTCCCTAAGCTTGCCTCTCTTATTAACATGCCTCAATACTAATAAAAAATCTTCAACAATCCATCGATCCAATTCCCATTTAATTAGTAGACTACAATCCAAATCTTTGAAGGTTTCCCTCTCTGGGGAATATCTCACCCATTCTCTTCCAACACCGGAACTTCTCCACCAAAGGCTATATCCATCAATAAGCAGACATCTATCCGGCACCTCCCTAAGCTTGATTATCTGACTATTGGGACGAACTCGTACCAATATGTATCAAAATGAACTACATCGATTCAATTGCAATACAAATAATTAAGAGACTACAATCCAGAATCTCTCTAGGCTTCCCCCTCTGAGGAATAGTCACGATCCAGAGCCACTTGAGTAATCTTCAACGCCCAAACACCATATCGCTCCAGTAAGCAGACAACAATCCGGCATCTCCCTAAGCTTGCCTTTCTTATTAACATGCCTCAATACTAAAAAAAAATCTTCAACAATCCATCGATCCAATTGCCATTTAATTAGTAGACTACAATCCAAAATCTTTGAAGGTTTCCCTCTCTGGGAAATCTCTCACCATTCTCTTCCAACACCGGAACTTCTCCAAGGCTATATCCATCCAATAAGCAGACATCTATCCGGCACCTCCCTAAGCTTGATTATCTGACTATTGGGACGAACTCGTACCAATATCAAAATTCCCAACTCTGAACTACATCGATTCAATTGCCATATAATTAGATTGCAATTAAGAATCCCTCTAGGTATATGCCTCTGAGGAATAGTCACAATCCAGTACCACATCATTGCACAAAGGCTACATCGATCCTGTAGGCAGTCAACAATCCGGCATCTCTCTAAGCTTGCCCTTCTTATCATTAACACGACTCAGTTACCATAGCAAAATCTTCATCGAAGGAACTACATGTATCCACTTGCCATCTATTTATGAAACTACAGATCAAAATTCTTCACGGCTTCCCTCTCACGATCCAGTCCCAACAACGGAAACCTCACCGCCCAAAGACTATAACGATCCAGTAAGCAGAGAACAATCCGGCATTTCTCTAAGCTTACTCTTCTGTTCATTGGCACCACCATGTAGCTATAACAAAATCCCCAACTATGAAATAGAGCAATCTAGTTGTCATCTAATTAAGAGACAGCAATCTAGAATCTCTTAAGGCTTCCGCCTCCGGGAAATGGACACGATCCTGTGCCAAAATCGAAATCTTCACCGTCCAAAGTATACATCAATTCAGTAAGCAGACAACAATCTGGCATCTCCCAAACCTTGCCCTTATGATCATTCACGATCCAAAACGAATACCAAAATTCCCAACTATTGAGGAATCCAACCCGCGTCCTACGCGGAAAAATGTGTGAACGCGGAGACGCAGCGAAAGAATACGACGATGCATGAGATACGACGACGCATGAGGAGACACGAGAACAGATGAAAAGACACGATGCATGGGAAGACATGACGACGCATGAGTAGGCACGCCGATCCATGAGAAGACACGACGGTGCATGAGAAGCCAAGACGATGCATGAGAAGCCACGACTACGTATGAGAAGACACGACTACACATGAGGAGACACGACTACGCATGAGAAAACACGACGCAGCATTAGGAGACACGACGTATGAGAAGACACGACGATGCATGAGATGACACGACTAAATAAAATGAGGTGATTCAACACTACTCAATCATGCTATGGTAGATGATTTGAGATTGTGGAGACCTGATCCTTCCCAGATAAGGAGTTGAATTTCGCTGGAATGTTTAGAATGATTCCAGTACTGGAAGTAGAGGGGTTGTTGTGGCAGCAAGGGTGTTAGAGACATTACTGCCTTCGTTTTCCATTCCCTTCCAACCATTAAACACGCGTACAAAATACGCAAAACTTTAGACATTAAGTGGTTCATTTAAGTGGAATCATTTGTTAGATTCCAGTCGTACCACTGCCCATTTTTAGCGTAAATAGTCCGAGACTTTCACGTCTTATATATAGACAATAAATGGTCCATGTAGGTAGAATCTTTGCTAGATTCCAATAGTACCAATGAAAGGATTGTTTGGGTTGGAAAGCTCAGACCCAACTGTGCTTCTGCGTACCTCTTCTTTCTAACAAACAATGAATGACGTGTAAATAGTCCGATCTTTCCACATGTTTATAGATAAGTGGTTCATATGGGTAGAATATTTTGCTAGATTCCAGTGGTAGCAATGAGAGAATTGATTGGCTTGGAAATATCAGACAAAACTATGACTCTGTCGGCTTCCTATTCCAATCCCACAAGGAACGAAGCAAAAATAGTCCGCGCTTTTTACATGCTAACTTTAGACCTTAAGTAGTTCATTTAAGTAAAATCATTTGTTAAATTCCAGTAGTAGCAATGAGAGAATGTTTTGGCTTATAATGTTCAGACCCAACTATGCGTTACTGTACATCCTTTTCAAATCAAAACATGACCGAAGTGTAAGTAGATCGCACTTTTTCCCACGCTGACTAAAGACATGAAGTGGTTGATTTCGGTGTAATCTTTCCTAGATTGAAGTAGTAGCAATGAGAGCGCTCTTTGACTTGGAAAGCTCAGAAAAAACAGTGCCTCTGTGCGCTTCCTCTTACTATCAAACAATGAATAACGCATAAATAGTCCGCGATCTCGTACGCTAACTCAGACATTGTATGGTTGATTTGGGCAGGATATTTGGATTAATACCAGAAGTATACGATGTTTTTCGCTCGGAAGTCTCACACCACTGTGCTTCTGTTATCTTCCGCTTCCTACCAATCAATGAACGTCGCATATATTGTGCTCTTCGCACTCAGGCTAGAGACATTTTATTGTTTATTTGGGTAGACCATTTGACTTTATTCGAGAAGTGGATACAAGCGCATTGTTTGTCTTCGGGGGCGACGATATATCTTTGCCTCTGTTTGGTTCCTCTACCTATGAACGACGTGTAAATATAATCCGCGCACTTCGCACGCCAACTAGAGGCATATGGTTAATTTGCGGAAAATCACTGGCTTGATACCAGTAGCGGAAAAGAAGTTTTTCGGCGTCGAATGTTCAAACACCTCTTATCATATCCGCGTTTCATTCCATTCTGACCATGAACGTGGAGACAATTGTCCCCGTTGTGCACCCACCAACTACAAACATTAAATGGCTAATTTAAAGATAATAATTTTGCTTGATTTTAAAAGCGGTAATGAGTGCGTTGTTTGGCACGAACGGCTCAGACACCCTGCCCCTAACTTCGCTACCCCTTCCCTTGAAACTGTGATTGAAACGAATCCTGTGCGCGTTGTTACGAGTACTACCTAACTTCATTATGTCCAAGTAGCTGATTTGATATCGTCGAGACTTGTGCTTTAACTGATAAGTGGTTCAGTTGGTCTGAAATCTTTGGCAAGATTCCAGTAGTGGAGATGACAGCGTTATTTCACGCCGTGAGTTCAACATTAATAGAGATATAATAAGAATATATTAAAAGCGGCAATGAGTGCGTTGTTTGGCACGAACGGCTCAGACATTCTGCCCCTATCTTCGCTACCCCTGCCCTTGAAACTGTGATTGAAACGAATGTTGTGCGCGTTGTTACGCATACTACCTAACTTCATTATGTCCATGTAGCTGATTTGATATCGTCGAGACTTGTGCTTCCCAGATAAGTGGTTCCACTGGTCTGACATCTTTGGCAACATTCCAGTAGTGGAGATAACATCGTTCTTTCACGCGGTGAGGTCAAGATTAATAGAGATATAATAAGAATATATTAAAAGCGGCAATGAGTGCGTTGTTTGTCACGAACGGCTCAATACGCTGCCCCTAAATTCGCTACCCCTTCCCTTGAAACTGTGATTGAAACGAATGTTGTGCGCGTTGTTACGCATACTACCTAACGTCATTATGTCCATGTAGCTGATTTGATATCGTCGAGACTTGTGCTTTCCCAGATAAGTGGTTCAACTGGTCTGAAATCTTTGGCAAGATTCCAGTAGTGGAGATGACAGCGTTGTTTCACGGTGAGACTTCAAGATTAATAGAGATATAATGAGAATATATTGAAAGCGGCAATGAGTGCGTTGTTTGGCACAAACGGCTCTAATACTCTGCCCCTAACTTCGCTACCCCTTCCCTTGAAACTGTAATTGAAACGAATGTTGTGCGCGTTGTTACGCATACTACCTAACGTCATTATGTCCATGTAGCTGATTTGATATCGTCGAGACTTGTGCTTTCCCAGATAAGTGGTTCAACTGGTCTGAAATCATTGGCAATATTCCAGTAATGCAGGTGACAGAGTTGTTTCACGCGGTGAGGTCAAGATTAATAGAGATATAATAAGAATATATTAAAAGCGGCAATGAGTGCGTTGTTTGTCACGAACGGCTCAGACACGCTGCCCCTAAATTCGCTACCCCTTCCCTTGAAACTGTGATTGAAACGAATGTTGTGCGCGTGGTTACGCATACTACCTAACGTCATTATGTCCATGTAGCTGTTTTGATATCGTCGAGACTTGTGCTTTCCCAGATAAGTGGTTCAACTGGTCTGAAATCATTGGCAATATTCCAGTAATGCAGGTGACAGAGTTGTTTCACGCGGTGAGGTCAAGATTAATAGAGATATAATGAGAATATATTGAAAGCGGCAATGAGTGCGTTGTTTGGCACAAACGGCTCTAATACTCTGCCCCTAACTTCGCTACCCCTGCCCTTGAAACTGTGATTGAAACGAATGTTGTGCGCGTGGTTACGCATACTACCTAACGTCATTATGTCCATGTAGCTGATTTGATATCGTCGAGACTTGTGCTTTCCCAGATAAGTGGTTCAACTGGTCTAAAATCATTGGCAATATTCCAGTAATGCAGGTGACTGAGTTGTTTCACGCGGTGAGGACAAGATTAATAGAGATATAATGAGAATATATTGAAAGCGGCAATGAGTGCGTTGTTTGGCACAAACGGCTCTAATACTCTGCCCCTAACTTCGCTACCCCTGCCCTTGAAACTGTGATTGAAACGAATGTTGTGCGCGTGGTTACGCATACTACCTAACGTCATTATGTCCATGTAGCTGATTTGATATCGTCGAGACTTGTGCTTTCCCAGATAAGTGGTTCAACTGGTCTGAAATCATTGGCAATATTCCAGTAATGCAGGTGACAGAGTTGTTTCACGCGGTGAGGACAAGATTAATAGAGATATAATGAGAATATATTGAAAGCGGCAATGAGTGCGTTGTTTGGCACGAACGGCTCAATACTCTGCCCCTAACTTCGCTACCCCTGCCCTTGAAACTGTGATTGAAACGAATGTTGTGCGCGTGGTTACGCATACTACCTAACGTCATTATGTCCATGTAGCTGATTTGATATCGTCGAGACTTGTGCTTTCCCAGATAAGTGGTTCAACTGGTCTGAAATCTTTGGCAAGATTCCAGTAGTGGAGATGACAGCGTTGTTTCACGCTGAGACTTCAAGATTAATAGAGATATAATGAGAATATATTGAAAGCGGCAATGAGTGCGTTGTTTGGCACAAACGGCTCTAATACTCTGCCCCTAACTTCGCTACCCCTGCCCTTGAAACTGTGATTGAAACGAATGTTGTGCGCGTGGTTACGCATACTACCTAACTTCATTATGTCCATGTAGCTGATTTGATATCGTCGAGACTTGTGCTTTCCCAGATAAGTGGTTCAACTGGTCTAAAATCATTGGCAATATTCCAGTAATGCAGGTGACTGAGTTGTTTCACGCGGTGAGGACAAGATTAATAGAGATATAATGAGAATATATTGAAAGCGGCAATGAGTGCGTTGTTTGGCACAAACGGCTCTAATACTCTGCCCCTAACTTCGCTACCCCTGCGCTTGAAACTGTGATTGAAACAAATGTGCGCGTTGTTACGCATACTACCTAACGTCATTATGTCCATGTAGCTGATTTGATATCGTCGAGACTTGTGCTTTCCCAGATAAGTGGTTCAACTGGTCTGAAATCATTGGCAATATTCCAGTAATGCAGGTGACTGAGTTGTTTCACGCGGTGAGGACAAGATTAATAGAGATATAATGAGAATATATTGAAAGCGGCAATGAGTGCGTTGTTTGGCACAAACGGCTCTAATACTCTGCCCCTAACTTCGCTACCCCTGCCCTTGAAACTGTGATTGAAACAAATGTGCGCGTTGTTACGCATACTACCTTACGTCATTATGTCCATGTAGCTGATTTGATATCGTCGAGACTTGTGGTTTCCCAGATAAGTGGTTCAACTGGTCTGAAATCTTTGGCAAGATTCCAGTAGTGGAGATGACAGCGTTGTTTCACGCTGAGACTTCAAGATTAATAGAGATATAATGAGAATATATTAAAAGCGGCCATGAGCGCGTTGTTTGGCATGACGGTTGAGACACTCTACCCCTAACTTCGCTACCCCTGCCCTTGAAACTGTGATTGAAACGAATGTTGTGCGCGTGGTTACGCATACTACCTAACGTCATTATGTCCATGTAGCTGATTTGATATCGTCGAGACTTGTGCTTTCCCAGATAAGTGGTTCAACTGGTCTGAAATCATTGGCAATATTCCAGTAATGCAGGTGACTGAGTTGTTTCACGCGGTGAGGACAAGATTAATAGAGATATAATGAGAGTATATTGAAAGCGGCAATGAGTGCGTTGTTTGGCACAAACGGCTCTAATACTCTGCCCCTAACTTCGCTACCCCTGCCCTTGAAACTGTGATTGAAACGAATGTTGTGCGCGTGGTTACGCATACTACCTAACGTCATTATGTCCATGTAGCTGATTTGATATCGTCGAGACTTGTGCTTTCCCAGATAAGTGGTTCAACTGGTCTGAAATCATTGGCAATATTCCAGTAATGCAGGTGACTGAGTTGTTTCACGCGGTGAGGACAAGATTAATAGAGATATAATGAGAATATATTGAAAGCGGCAATGAGTGCGTTGTTTGGCACAAACGGCTCTAATACTCTGCCCCTAACTTCGCTACCCCTGCCCTTGAAACTGTGATTGAAACGAATGTTGTGCGCGTTGTTACGCATACTACCTAACGTCATTATGTCCAAGTAGATGTTTTGATATCGTCGAGAGTTTTGCTTTCCCAGATAAGTGGTTCAGTTGGTCTGAAATCTGTGGCAAGATTCCAGTAGTGGAGATGACAGCGTTGTTTCACGTGGAGAGGTCAAGAACATTAAAAGCGTATTTATTGCGCGCTGTTACGCACGCAAACTACAATATGTTTAAGGAATAACTCTCCCAACAACGAACGACGGGGAGATAGCCCGGTTTGTTTGCTTACAAATTACGGATATTAACTATATGATTTTGATGGAACCTTTGGCTTGATTCTAGTAGTGTTAATGAATGCCGATTGATGCGGTAGGGTCAGATATACCTGAGCCTCTTTGCGTTTCCCTTTCTCTTCAAACCATGATCGAAGCGTGTTTAGTTCGCGTAGTTGTGCATGCAAACTACATCATGCAGAAGTATGTGATTTGGAACCGTCAAATCGGTGCCTTTCCATATAAGTGCTAGAATTGGGCTTGATGCGTTGGCAAGATTCTAGTGGAGCATTGTTTAGCTCCAAGGGGTCCGAGACACCTCAGCTCCTGCCCGCTTCTTCATCCCTTCCAATAATGAACGATGAGTTTATTGTCGTGATGTTCGCCCGGAATCTACGGACATTAAGAGTTTGATTTTTTTTAAAATTTCGGTTGATTCCAGACGTGGAAATAAGTGCGTTATTTGACGCGGAGGGCTCAGACACGCGTGTGCCTCTCGCTGCTTCGCCTTCCCTTCAAATATTGATCGAAGCGTATGTTGTCCGCGCTGTTACGCACGCAAAGTAAATAAAACTCGAGTAAGTGACTTGCAATCGCAAAGACTTGAGCCTTCCCTAATAAGTACTTGAATGAGGCTTAAATTTTTGGCATGTTTCCAATAGTGTAAATCAGAACGTTGTTTGGCGAAGGCTGCTCTTAGACACCCCAGCTCCTGCCCACTTCATCCCTTCCAAGCATGAACGACGGTACTAGTATATTGCCCGCCCTGTTCGCATGCACACTACGAATATCAAGTGGTTTTGGGTAGGGTCATTGGCTTGATTCATCTAATGGAAATGAAAGCTCTGTTTGTTGCGGAGAGCTCAGATAACCTGTGTTTCTATTTCCTTTTCTTTTCTAATCATGACAGGTTTGTAATCCGCTCTGTATCGTACGCGAACTATATTATGCTCAAGTCAATAATTGTTATTGAGTGGGATTAGGAAGATATTCGGTCCGGAGAATTGGTGCAGAACTTGCAAACTATGCTCCAATACCTCGCTACGAGTCGTAAAGATGCTAACACCAGAACCAGGATAATAGAACATTTCATTTACGACTGACAAGAGAAGCTGAATGAGGCATGTTTGTATTGTTTGTGAGTAAAAGTTTGGTCGGATTCCGAAAATTTTCGCAGAGCTCGCAAACTATGCTTCACAACCTCGGTACAACTTGTTAATATGCTATCACCGAGATCAGGAATTATAAAGCATTTAATTTGCGACTGAAAAAAGGAGATGAAAGCGGCATGTTTAATATTGTTTGAGAGAAAAAAGGTTCCTCGGATCCCAAAAATCCTCGCAAGGCTCGCAACTATGCTCCACTACCTCGCTACGACGTGTAAGGACGCAAACCCGGGAACAAAAATAATAACACATTTAATTTGCGACTGGAAAGAGAGCTGAATTCAATAGACTTTTGGTATTGTTTGGGAGTAGAAAAATGTTCGGTCCCGAAATTTCCCGCAGATATCGCAGAAACTTTACTCCTCTATATCTCTACCTAAGACGGTATCATCCATCGGGAGCAGGAATAATAGATCATTTCATTTGCGACTGAAAAGAGGAGCTGAGTTCAACATTTGTTTTGGAGTAGAAAGGTGTTCGGTCCCGAACTTTCTCGCAGATATCGCAGAAACTTTGCTCCTCTAACTCCTCCGACTTGTAAAAACCCTAAAAACCTGAAGCAGGAATAATAGATCATTTCATTTGCGACTGAAAAGAGTTGAATTCAATAAATATTTGGTAGTAGAAAGGTATTCGGTCAAGAAAATTCTCGCAAAGATAGCAGTAACTTTCCTCCTCTACCTCCCTTCGACTTGTAAAAACCCTAAAAACCCGGAGCAGGAATAATAGATCATTTCATTTGCGACTGGAAAGAGGAGTTGAATTCAATATTTTTTGGTAGTAGAAAGGTATTCGGTCAAGAAAATTCTCGCAAAGATAGCAGTAACTTTCCTCCTCTACCTCCCTTCGACTTGTAAAAACCCTCAACACCTGGAGCAGGAATAATAGATCATTTCATTTGCGACTGAAAAGAGTTGAATTCAATAATTATTTGATAGTAGAAAGGTATTCGGTCTAGAAAATTCCTGCAAAGATAGCAGTAACTTTGCTTCTCTACCTCCTTCCGACTTGTAAAAACCCTTAACACCTGGAGCAGGAATAATAGATCATTTCATTTGCGACTGAAAAGAGAAGCTGAATGCGGCATGTTTGGTATTGTTTGAGAGTAAAATGTTGGTCAGTTTCCGAAGATTCTCGCAAATTATGCTCCTCTATCTTTGCTGCATCTTTCAAAGTCTCTATCACTGAGAGCAGGAATTAAAGAACATTTCATTTGCGACTGAAATGAGGAGCTGACCTTGGTATTTGCGATTTCGATAGAATTGTTTAGGAGTGGAAGATTTGTGGGTTCTGAAAAAATCTTTGGAGGTAACACCCAGTCATTCCACCTGGACGGATTCTGTTAGCCTTGACTCACAGGAAAAGAATCTATAACAGTACATATGCAATTTGCTCACAATGAGCTCACGTTTTCCTATGAGCAAATACATAAAAGGAATTGAGACAGAAGAAAGTGGGTTGGCAAGAGTCTGTGACACGAAATGCAGTAATCGTTTTTTGCGAATTCAAGCCACAGCAGTAGATTTTTTAAGATCAAGATACGTATAAGCTGCGGACTCGACGTGATAGTTTTCGCTTTTATTTCCATCGTACAGCTTGATTTTTTCTTCATGGCCGTCGGGCTCGCGATAAGCAGTATTCTTCTGGTTTCGTTTCATTATACTTGTTTTTTTCTAACGTGGCGGCTGAGAGTAGTATCTCCAAGATGGGATTTGGCACGACGTTTTGAGTAATTCTCAGTCCTGCCGCTAGAGTCGCTTGATCTGCAGCACTGCTTGATGCGGTCGCGATCATGCGACATCTTGCGGCACGACCAAAAAAAGCGCAAAAAGTCGTGCCGAATTCCATCTTGGAGATACTACCCTCAGCCGCCACGTTAGAAAAAAAACAGTATAGAGTCTGTGCTTATAGTTCCTTTGTGTTTTTAACGTCACGGCACCGCATTTGAGTAAATTAAGCGGGGAATTAATTCACAGTCATACACGGGAAGTTATGGCAAATGTAAATAAGTACATGAAAAAAAAAGCAGAATGCGCGAAAAACCTTCGAGATGTGCACGAGAGGGTAGCTGAATTCACGGTGTGTCGGAGAGAAACTGTTCTCTCCGACGGAAATATTACGGAAATTATTAATATTACGGAAATATTAATAAATTACGGAAATGAAAGCAGTTGAATCCGGAGCTAGTAGTTCGTTTTCGGCCCCACATAAAGAAAGAAAACGTAAATGCACGATATCTGTACTTGATTCATTTAATGAGTGTCGTTCGACGCACCGTCAATGAGTTTTATATTACAGAAAAATGCGGCCTACTCTGAAAAAAAGTCTGTTGAAGTTAATATCAACTATTAAATCTCAGGGGAGTAAATCAACATTGCGTAAAATTCTGCTTCGAATTGGATTTACATAGAAGACGAGAAACAATCGCCAAAGTTTAATGGAAAAGCAATCTATTATAGCGCAAAGAATTTCTTACTTGCGACAAATAAAGAAATACAGAAACAAAGGACACAAAGGAAAAAAAGAAAGGAAGAAAAAAACAAAGGAAACAAAGGACACACAAATTCAAGAGAATCATAATATCAAACGTATACCCATTTATTCCAAACGAGGAAATCACAAATAGTTTTAAGAATCATGACATTAAAACTGCCTCCACTATATCTTTGATCAGAGCTGGTCTGTCTGACCCTAATCTCAGTCACATTATGAGCTTCAGAAGGCAAACTTTTATCCAACCTCAGGAACTTCACAAACTCCCTCAGTAATCAGTGATTGTATATGAAGGTACACCATATAGAATCATTTTCTCAGATGAAAACATTACTTGTTTCAATTGCAAAATGGAAGGCAATACTGCTAGTAACTGCCCCCAAAATCACCCCAAAGAGAATTGCCTTTTGGACTCTACCAGTACAAATATATCATCAAACCCCTCAAACAACATTGAAGTACAACTCATCACAGTTGATACACCCACTGCCCCCCCCCCAACCAGTGACCCTATAAACTCCCCCCCCCCTTCTTAAGAGAAGACACTTCTAAGGAATACCACTGGATACCATTGTTGACCTGAGTATCCACAACCATTATACAACAAGTTTGACTTGACCAATATTTGTCTGCAAGAATCCAAAAAGACTTACCAATCAGATAAAGCAAATTTACTACAAAATGTAGCCACCACAACAGAAATATCTTAACCTAACCCTTCTCAAAACTAAAATGAACATTCTACAATGGAATGCAAATGGTTTCTATACAAGATATGAAAGGCTACAATTACTCTGCCAAAATCACAAGCCCGAAATAATCTGCATTCAGGAAACTAACTTCAAGGCAAACAGCAAAGGCAGATTAAAAGGTTTCAAATGCTACAACAAAAACCGTCACTACTCCAATATAGGTGGTGTTGCCATTTTTGCAAAAGAATACCTGCCTGCAGAACAAATTGCCATACAAACAGACATTGAAGCTGTAGCTATTAAAATCCAAGCACCAGCAACAATCAGTGTATGTAATATTTACCTTGCCAATAGTCACTCTCTCGATGCTAATGAAATTAAAGATCTGATTAAACAACTTCCACAACCTTTCATCCTACTTGGCGACATCAACAGCCATAACACAATATGGGGATCAAACAAATCCGACGCAAGAGGACACCACATGGAAAATATTATTGATGAAGAGGACCTAATAATCTTGAACAACGGACAACCCACTCATTTTAATATGAGCAACGGACATCTCCGTGCAATAGACCTTCTCGGTTCCTGGTGTGTTCTCGAACAGCTCCACGACAGTGATCACTTCCCAATACTCCTGTACATGGACTGCCTCCACAGTATTCCCAATAGCTTTGCAGGATCTCTCAAATGGAATTACAACAAAGCAAATTGGAAACAATACAAAAAATGTATTAGCAAGCTCTTAAATCAGCAAGATATATTTAGAGAAAACGACGATATTGACCTATCATTCACTCCTTCTCAAATGTCATAACAAAAGCTATATATGAATCCATTAAATACACCAGGCCTACAAGTAAGACAAGAACAGTTCCCTGGTGGAACGATGAATGCAGTGACGCAATAAAAAGATCTAAAAGAGCTTTTAACAAGTATAAAAAACACAGCACTTTAGAAAACAAGATCGAGTACAAAAAAAATGAGAGCTAAGGCAAGAAGGATCATCAAAGAGAGCAAAGCTAAATCTTGGACTGTCTTTGTGTCATCTATTTCAGCATCAAACAACATTAAAGACTTCTGGAATAATATTAACGCTATAAAAGGAAGCAAATTGTACAATTCAATTCCATTCCTACAGAATGACAACAAAATGATTACAGAGCCTTACTGCATCGCAAACATATTGGCCGACAAATTTACAAAAAACTCCAGCACTCAAAATTATACTGCTGATTTTCTTTAGTATAAAGCAGAAGGAAAAGCAGATCGAGATGATTTAATAGTAATCAAGTCATCGGTCCTCAATATCATTTAAACGACCCCATCTCCCTAAAGGAACTCACCTCAATTATCGATAATACCAAAAATTCATCGCCAGGCCCCGACGGAATCCCCAATATACTCATCAAACAATTACGCACAAAGAGAAACGAAGCCCTTTCGAAAATATATAACTTAATCTGGACTAAGAACATATTTCCTAAAGTATGGAGAACTGCAATAGTAGTTCCAATACCCAAACCCGGTAAGGACAGATCAAAAAGTGAAAATTACAGACCTATCGCATTAACGTGCAACATGTGCAACATTTTTGAAAAAATAATTAACTTACGACTCAAGTGGTTTCTCGATTTTCAAAAATTGTATCTAATAACCAATTTGGCTTCAGATCAAACCACTCAACCTTAGCTCACCTGATAAGCATACACACGCATATACAAGAAGCATTTTCAAACAACCAACATGTTTTAGCCATCAATTTAGACATTGAGAAAGCTTACGACATGGTGTGGATACACGGAATTCTAAGAAAATTACAGCAGATTGGAATCAGAGGAATTATGTTTCAGTTTATCAAAAGTCTTATGAAAGACAGGACCATACAAGTGAGAATCAACGGCTGCCTCTCTGAAGAAGATAGAAAAAAGAAGATAGAAAATGGAGTACCCCAAGAATCCGTAATAAGAGTCACACTTTTTTCTTCTTGCAATTAACGATGTAGACGCAAATACCGAATCTCCTGTGTTTACAAGAAAATATGCAGATGACATCACCGTTTTCTGTAAATGCAAATCTATCTCTTCAAGCCAACAAATCATGCGAGCTTCCTTAAACAGACTTCATGAATGGACCCAAAGAACAGGATTCAAATTCTCGGCCCAAAAAACAGAATGCATGTTATTCACCAAGAACAATGAAGAGGATCTGCCTACACTTAGACTCGGTGATCACAATCTGAAGTACGTAGAGAGAACAAAAATACTGGGAATGCATTTTGACTCAAAAATGTCGTGGAAAAATCACATACAGATCTTGTCAGACGAATGTGAAAAAGGCTCAACATACTAAAATGCCTCTCACACAACAATTGGAGTGCAGATAAAAACCTGTTATTACTAACGTATAAAACCATAGTAAGAGCTAAATTAGATTATGGATCTGTAATTTATGATTCTGCCCGATGGAACGACCTCAAGAAACTAGACGTTATACACAATCAAGACCTAAGAATCTGTACCGGTTGCTACGGCACAAGCCCCATCGGAAGCACTCTAATTGAATCCAAACGAACCAAATCTAGGACATCGCAGAAAGACATTAATGTTGAAATATGCCATCAACGCTGCTGCTTCAATCAACCCAATAATACTTCACGATGTTTATCCAGTGATTCAAGCTGATTACAAAGGAGAGTCGAGATACATTTCCCTATATGAAAAAATTAAATCACTTATGCAAAAAAACGAGTTTCCAGATAACACCAACAGAAAAAAAAATAATACACAATATTCCTCCGTGGACAATACCAGAAATACTAACAAAATTAGCTTCAACTTCTGTCGAGGATCCAAACCTCACAACAAAAACCCGGGATCTACAACCTGCTGAACCCGCCAGTGGAAGTTGCAACCCTCTCCGAATATATGCCTATGGAATAAAAAATGAGAACGAAACCTATTCATTTATCTCTACGCAGGAAACCAAAATTAAACATCAACTTCACTCTTTCTGCAGCAAGACCACTGCAGATATGTGCTCACTAATATTAGCATTTAAATTGGCTAACCAAATAAACGGCAGCCGATTTATAATTTACATAAAATCTCCCGGTACCATACACAATATACCTAAAAGAAATCTTAAAACAGAAATGGCCATTAACATACACGAACTATACTACAACATCACCAAAGCAGGGAAATCCATCACAATAGAAATGATCCAAACGGAAGAAACAAATGGAGATGACAACAGTATATCCCCCGACAATGATTGGGCAGCTGGAGATTCAAACAGTGTATTGACCATATCCAACACAACTAACGATTTAAGGACATATATTAACAAAATATCTCTTGCAAAATTGGACAAAATATGGAGAGATCAAAAAGCCAGTATCCTTCACAAGAAAATCGAGCATGTTGACAACCTTAAACTCAACAAATTAAGTAGGAGGGAGCAAGTCATCATATCAAGAATAAGAACAGGCCACTGTAAACTAAGCCACCTTCACCTGTTAAACTTAGAATACCCCTCCCATCTGCAGCATCCCAAACACCATACAACACCTAATTGTCGAATGCCCTCAATTCTCACAACAAAGACACAAACATCTACAAGGAACAAATTTCGATTCAATCCTTGACTCCCCTATATACCCCCCAAAAAAATCATACAATTCTGCAAACATACCAAACTTTCTGACGAAATATAAATGGAAGTGTACACAACAAGGAGCAATCAATGTATATGCAAGTATGGGTGTACACTTATGTATACGTATTTGGCGCACAATGCACTTAACAATATTCAAATAAATGTACATATTAAAGTTTGTAAACTGTTCAATATAATATGTATTATATCTTGGCGATTCAATACATTATCTGCTGAGTGAACAAGTCTATTTACCAAATAAATATGCTAAGAGTCCAAATAAGAGTAAGTGTATTAAAAGTATTAAATGCACCAAATCCCAAGGAATTCCAACCCATGAAAAGTTTATTACGGGAAGTACAATGAAACAAAAAGAAATCAATAACATAACAAAGAATGAAAACCCTTTTTCACTGCACCTTCTGTAATTACTATTGCATATATGTATTTTGTATTGCATTTTTTGTTTTCGTGGCATATTTTCTATTGTATAATTGAATTTTCTGGAATCTAAACTGTATATACAACGGACTGTGTATCCTTCTATTACAATGTAAACAATTGTAACCTTATACCTGTCGCTAATGACCATGTAGTTGATGCGTCAATAAATAAATTAATTTAAAAAAAGACACAATATTGTTTACATGGACGAGACATGTATACATAGCTCACATACACCACGTGAATGGGGTGATGATTCAGTAAAAGGAATCTTTGCTCCAGTTTCGAAAGGACGAAGATTAATAATTGTTCACGCAGAAGGAGAAGATTGTTTCGTTCCCACAGCTTACTGGTGTTTCAAATCGCAGCAAAAAACTGGAGACTATCACGGTGACATGAATTACAGCAATTTCGAAAATTGGGTAAAAGATCTCCCCCTGCCCTCAAGCAGTGTATTAGTTCTTGATAACGCTCCCTATCATAATGTTCATCCAGTGGCGGCTCGTGGTCATACTATTAGGGTGTGCAACGCCTCTCTCCCTTTCTCCTACCCCCCCTCCCACACATACACACACGCCCATACATACAGGCATACACATACATTCATTAACATAAATAATGACAATTCAACACAAGGCATCTTATGAAGTTTGATAGCAAGTTGAACAGTTCCTTTTATCAGCCATGAGGGTTGGCCGCATTTCTTTTCACAACACCCCCTTCGACATCGTTCTGCAAGAACTCCTCCAAAATATTTACAACCTGCATCGTGTTACCGAATGATTCGGCATTCCAGAACGGTTTTTCAAAGGGTGTCAAGAGACACATTGATTCGAAACTTTTTTTACTCGCACTTTTGCTACAGAGTATTTTCCATAAACTCGCTGTACAAATTGAAGGTAAAAGTTCAAGTTTCTATACCCAATACTCAAATAAATCTGGATAGTACCATCTACACTGATTGACCAAACACAAAGTCTGTGTCCTTCAGTAAACGCTGTTTCTTTTCAGCATTTTTTCTGTGACTTTTTCAATGATGTCGTTTTAATGTTTCCGACGCTATTCATTGTCAGTTGCACAAACACTTGACAGAAAAAAGAACACTCTACCTTCGGTTTCCCGAGTGTGCTCTAGCTGGCTGTCACGAAGGCATTGGCGGCAGACTGTCAATCGCGGCGCGTGTTTTCAAATACCATAATTCAGAAACGCTCTGAGAGGACTTGTATTCCTTTCTTGTTAAGAATTGTTTAAGATATATTGCAACGCAATTATTGGGGTGTGCACATGCGAACGTGCGAATACCCACGAGCCGCTACTGTGTTCAGTTAATTCAGGTTCCAACATCCAATTCACGAAAATCTGAATTGCTATCCAGGCTTTCGCAGAATTCTATACAATTTGCGGAAGATATGAGGAAGCCCAAACTTTATAACTAATAAAGTTAAATAAACTGCAAAATAAAAGTTACAAAACAGATGCTGTTCTTGCTGAAGCAGGACATAGTGTATTACGACTCCCTCCTTATCATCCAGAACTCAATCTTATTAATCTTCTGCGGGAAATAGTAAAAAATCGTGAAGCAGAAAGGAATGTTACACTTCGTATAGAAGATGTGAAGAAACTTGCAGAAGAGGAGTTTTCTAATATAACAACAGAGAATTGGAAGAAATTGTGCTAAAAAGTAAGAAGACGAATACGTGGAAAGAGAAGTGTTTCTTGATGAGGAACAAGAAGTACTAATTTTTACTGGAGATGATAGTATTGACAGTGACAGTAGTGATAATAGTGACAGTGAGGCTAGTAGTGAAATACGTAAGTGGATGAGAACAAGATTGTGAACTCCCCGGTATTGCCGGATCATCGGAGGATCTAGGAATTTCACCTCTACCAGCTTCCTCTGAGAACTGATCGGCAACGCGTATTTCATAAGGAAAATTGAATGCATGTCGGAGCGCATGTTTTCAGCCCGGCTGATCATCAGCAGCAGGCGATGCGGGGGCCGGCCGTTGCTCCCACCACTCCGCGCCAGCTTCTCCTTTCGCGCACGCGGGCGGCCACGAAGAAAAAATCGAGCTGTAGCTAGGGCTTCCAACGACACTCAGACTTTTTGGATTGATTGGATTCCTCCCGTCCCGGGAGGTGAGATTCGGCTCCGATCTACACGACGGCTTGCAGGTTAATTCCACCTTCAGGTATCTCCTCATCGGGGCATGACCTAATCGGAACAAGCTCTAAGCTCCCGAATGTCTTCCAACATATGCGAGAGTGTTGTGCAATAAGTGTAAGGTGGGTGTGAGTAAACGGGAGACGAGGGGCCAATCATGTCAAAGATCGCGCGCAGCATAGAACCTGCGTGGTCTACATCACACAATTTCTTGTTCTACCAGGGGGGTTCACCCCGAAGTGGACACCTAAGCTTTTCACTTTTATCCTAACCCCATCCACCCCCGCCGACAGGCTGGTATCTGGGTTCCGCCAGAACGCAGTTCGCCCTCACGGCAACCTCCCCATTCAATGCCTGGGTCGGGCCGCTCTGGCAGCTCAGAGGTTGTGGCTATCCAGGCTAGTACCGGAGTCAAGCAACGCGCTTCTCACATGCGCCGGGACAAGCCCCGCCCCGTCGGCCCACTGCCATGGCGAAGCCAGGTGCCCAACTGGGGGTTCCCAGGTCAAGACCCAGGAAAGATTGCGCAGTTCGCAACCCGTTTATGAAGGTGCTGCTTCTACATTCACCCGATATTGGTAGGAGAAAACAGGTAAAACTACCGATTAGAGCAGCCGGTTGCTAAAATTGTCAAAACAGGCGACCAAATACAAACTAGCTAGTGTCAAATGTCCATCAACGTCTAAACAGAACCCTAGGACCTCGCGGTCAGAGAGACTACAGTGGGACAGTTGTACATCAGACGGTCGTGAAGTACGAAATAATAGCCATACTAAAACGACCTCAACCATTTTACTAACTATCGTGATCGAAGCGTGGCGAAGTGGACAGTGCACCTGTCTTCCACCACTCGTTAAGGTTCGATCCCCATCCAAATCAAAAGGATTTTCTGGAGGACAAAGCAGGTTCTCGGCAGAGCGTTCCTCGTGTAGCGTCGCCTGGTCCGGCGCCGGTGCGTCGGGCCGCTTCGGGGAAACCCGCGCTAAGCCGGATGTGGATGGGGGTGGAGTGCGGCGGCGCCACGCCGCGCCGGTTGGAAAAGCCCTTAGGAATCCCGGCTGGAATTTCCTTGAAAAGGACGCGCGCGGGGGCGAGTTTAAGAGATGTCGGTTGCAGCTCTGGAAAGGCTGGCCAGCGAGCCGTATGACGCCCGCTGCTTGTAGGGTGGGGGCGAGCCGTCGGATATTTAAGGCCGCGCCGACAGGAGCCTCGCGGGATACGCTGGGTGTCGAAAGACGAGAGGTATCTCCAGTGCAATCCTTGCACGTGATCTTCAGGTCGAAGATCGGTTTGGCGACAAGCCATGTAACTGGTGTAGTTACGGGACTCTATGTACGACAGCTTCGCACCTCGCGTTGCTTTTTGCTACTTCCGAAGCAGTGGTTCTGGGCGAGGCCTAGGGGACGGTCGCGGGGTTTCGCGGCTAAGAGAACTGAAAGGTTGCCAAGGGGTTAGATTTTTGTACATTAATTGTAAATATTCTGTAAATATATTGTATATATCAATCAGAACAGTCGTCTGTGGTTTTCATCCTAGTACGTCACACTCGGTTCCGTTTTCTCCTTCTCGTGCCTCTCAATCTCCGAATGCATACTCCTTACTACGATTATCATTTCATCACAATTCAAACGCTTTACTCAGAAGACACCACAACGGTCATGTTAAGAGATCTGGGACTCGAACTATGGACAGTGTTCCACCTCCCTTCAAAAATTCACACCATAACTTACTGTCGTTACACTTACTTAACTTACATAACTTACTTACTTAAATGAACTTACTGTCGTTCTATTAAGCGCAGAATTCCAATGCCGGATTTATTATATCGATACTCTATAGCATTTTCAAACGTTTTTGTGTACGGGACGTTCATGTTTTTGTTGCAAGTGCATGTTCATGAAAACGTTTTCTTTTGAATTTCTTAGGTGAAGTGTGTGCAGATTTTTATGAGTGAGAATAAATGGCGAACAAAGAATATGAACGAATCCCAATTCACTGTATCGACGAGGATTCATTCCACCCCATCATTGACAACGAATAATGAATTCGCCGAATGAACGCAATTCTTTATATCAATGAAATTTCCCAGCGCCGTAGGAAACTGCACGAATCACAGCTTTTGGTACAGACAGAAATAGAAGAGATTGAATGAAAAAAAAAGTTTGGTATGCCTATGGCAGAGATAAATGTAATAATTGATGAAGAAATACACTTAACGTCGTTTCTTCTCCAATTCAAATGCCACAGCGCACAACCTGTCTCGACTTTCATTTGTACCATAAAATGGTTACCATTATTGCAGGACAGACAAATACAAGTATGACTTCTGAATGACTCAAATATGAAGGTTTCCTTCACGCACACTACAACCATGGATGAATACTGTTAATCTATTATGTGTTAATTATATCTATTATGTGTTAATCTATGTTACAACAGTGCCAAACGCCTTCAGTAAATCCAATTGCATCATTGCACAAATGGCACCACTCTACGCAAAATACATGCAACTCTGACTTCTGAATGATTAATAAAAGGCTCCTTTTCTCGCACAATTGCTACAGCGTTATCGCCTATATTATAGCATTCAATTGTGCATTTATAGCATCACAGCAGGAAAGATAAATGCAACTATGGTCCCACAATGACCATTAAAAGTACAGGATTCCTTCACATGAACAATTGCTACGGCGCTAACACCTACAATGTGAAATCCAACTCCGCAATGATAAATGCAACTATGGTGCCACAATGACCGTGAAGAGTATGGGTACCTTCACACGCACAATTACTACGGCGGAAACACCTACACTGTGAAATCCAACTGTGCAATGATAGCATCACTGCAGGAAAGACAAATGCAACTATGGTTCCACAATGACCATCAAAGAAGTTTCCTTCACACTCACAATTGCTACGGCGCAAACACCAACAATCCAATGAAGTGAAAACACTGTGCAATACTAGACCGCAGCAGGAAAGTTAAATGCAACTACGGCCTTACATGGGCAACCCTACATGGGTTTCTTCACATCCACACGTGCTACGGACCAAACGGCTACAATGTGAAATCCAATTGTGCAACGATAGCATCACTGCAGGGAGGATAAATGAAACTATGGTCCCACACTGACCATCAAAGGAAAGGGTTTCCTTCGCATGCACAATTGCTACAGCGTAATTACCTACAATCCAATGAAGTGAAATCATTGTGCAATACTAGCATCACAGTAGGAAAGATAAATGCAACTATGGCCCCACCATGACCATGAAAAATATGGGTGTCTCCACACACACACACGTTACGGCGCAAACGCTTACAATGTGAAATCCAATTGTGCAATGATGACATCACTGCAGGAAAGATAACTGCAACTATGGTCCCACAATGACCAAGAAAAGTATGGGTTCCTTCACATGCACAATTACTACGGCGGAAACACCTACAATGTGAAATCCAACTGTGCAATGGTAGCATCACTGCAGGAAATATAAATGCAACTATGGTCCCACAATGACATGTGAAATCCAATTATGCAATGTTAGCATCACTGCAGGAAAGTTAAACGTAAGTATGCTCACAGAATGACCATACAGATTCCTTTCACATTCCTTTTTGTCCAAATTGCGACACGTTGCTAGAGAAATGAAGACGTCATATAGAATTCAGTGTCATGAACATGCCTTTAAGTTAACATTTCCTTGGCTTGGAGATCTACTTTAATTTAATAATATTTTTAGTCAAAAAGCTGTAAAAAGTGCGAACCTCAGGAAATTCTTAGGACCTTAGTTTTGTTCGAGATACATGGTCTATTTCCAGATTTAATGACCTGCGATATCATTTATCATATTTCTCCTACATATCCGGCAGAAGGATGGGAGACATAGTGGCTATATGTTCATCAAAGAAGGAAGAGTATGCCAGTCAACCGTTTTCTCATACCCATTAGTGCCATAAGGTTTGAGATGGATGTATATCCACTGTCCATGCCACTCAATGAGATCTGTTAAGTGCTTCCCTGGATAGTACTATCACTTAACTTTCTCTATTCAACATTGGGTACCAGATTAGTAGTTTGACTAGTAAACCTACAACTGGAAGAAGAACGTGAATCGAAAGACTTTTTTTCTTCTTGGGCATACGATTAAACTGAAATAGTGTTCGAATTATCATTCAAGACTCTACAAAATAATTCATTGAAGAACACCTGAAGATTTTCAGAAAGATCTGAAAATACTTTGTTTGTACTTCTTTGCCAAATTTCCACAATGGAAAATTTTTAAAATGTCAATACAAAATATATACAGTATTGTTTATTATTCTTTCCCTAAGGGATTCTCAATGCATTACGTCTTCTTGGGATTACATTCCTCCAGAATCAGATCATAAGAATATGCACCTTGTCATTTCATTCAGTCACATGAGGGAAACAAGAGATATTGTGATGCACAGAATCAACTGTCTGCTATAAGACCTTTACTATTTGATTGCCTGTTGATGCAACTACTTTCTTGAGCATCGGAATCATTGCAAGATAAGTTAATTCTATTAGAAATCTAAAAAAAAAATAGTGAATCTAAATATGTATTTCAGAAATATCTTGAATTTGAGATTACATCATACTAACATTATACATTCAGAATGTCCATCTGTTCTACAAAATTAATTGTCGTCAAGAGAGGAGAAGAAAATGCTCAAACACATTTTATCCATGCGCAAGAGAGATGTGAATGCACAGACAAAATAAATGTGAATCTTTGGATATGATAAGAAAAGATTGCTGTCAGTATATCCATTTTTTAAGAGCTTTATTTTATCACACCATCATGATCAATGCTCAAGTGACAGCCCTGTGTAAGCAGGTCAGACCACCATTAGTGTATAATTTTTGGGGTACACATTGAATGTCCACTGCATTCAGTAGCAAGATAACATAAAACATGCTCCAACTGAATAGATCTGGTGGCAATGAATAAAAAGTTTACTTTAATTCACTTTGCAAGACAGAAATATCGAGGTTTTCTTAGTCAATTGACCATATCACTGTAGCAAGTCTCAGAGCAATCACGCTGCCTTCTGAAATTCAAGTCATAAACAGTGGTTGAAACACTATTAATGCATAATGTTTAGGCGTACATATTAAATTCACTGAATTTAGTTGCAAGGTAACAAAATATGCATCATCTGAATGTAGCCGTTTGAAATGAATAAAAAGTTTACTTTTAACATCAAAATAATTTCATATTCACAACCATCACCACAGAATGATGAAACCACAAATAAAACAAATCATCAAAGGACTTCCATTGTAGATCCCATCGTATAACATCATCAATGAAATTATGATGTTATACGATCACCACACCAGTGAAATGAAAAAGACCAGATACCAGACTTAACAGGGTCTTGAACTGTTCAGTCAAAGTTTTCTACTTTTGTCAGTTCACACCATTCAAATTTGACAATTTCCCACTTAATCATAAAACTTGAACTGTGTTGATCGTTCTAAGTCAACGATTACTTCAACTTTTAAAACTGTGGTAACTACCCTAAGTGTTTCATGACTAACTATGTCGTTAATTATTTTTAGATGTTCTGTTTTTTAAAGATGAGAGCTGACAACCCTAATACTACTACAATTGCCTTGAAAATGTTGTATCTTATGTCTGAATGCAGCTAACTACCAATACATGGGTAGATGTGCATCTGTCCTATTACCTATCTCTCTCACAAGTTTCTGGGGAAGCTGACAAACTTAAAAAATAATGTATTTTTGCAAACAAAAATGAAAATATCCAATAATACATCAAAATATGAAATGGACTGGATACAGAACAAAATAAAATAACTTTCTCTCTACCGTGTAAGCAGTAGCGAGAAAAATAATAGGTATTGGTGAGATACATGCCTTAGACTACCTCTCAAATTTGCCAAAATGATGATATGTGGAACCAATGCTTCTCTTTTGAGCATTACATGAAGAACGGAGATACCACTTCATGTGAAAATCAACTCTGTTTCCATGTGATGGTCATACTATATCAACTAGATGTCAGCAAAAATTTTGTTTTGCAGTCTGCAGAGATCATTCTTGTTATGACACAGTAAAAAGATATCACTCCAAAAAAGGATGCCTGCAAGCCTATATATGATACACCCTGGACAACATGAAATTATCTACATCAAGCAACAATATGTACTTAACATTCCTTGTCCGAGTCATCTAACAATTAATATTTGACCAGTCTTCAAAATAACCAGAACTCAGATCAAAGAACTCAACCAGTCAAAAATCAAAAACACATGTAGAGTTACCCTAAAAAAAAAAGAAAATATCTGCATTATTTGCTCATCTGACTCTGGATATGACAGAAAATCAAGACTGATATCCCACTCCTAACAATCCATTTATGATTGACACTCACTCAATTCATATGTGAAAGAGTGACTGAATCATTGTTTGGATTCAAGGTATAAAGAATACTATTAATAAAATATATTAAAATTCATAAACTAGCTAAAAATAAATGTTAACTCCCTTCTCTGAATTGTTTCAGGATTAAATATCTATAAATAAAAAAAAATGACCAACACTGAGTATACAAAGACCTGTTTGGTCTATTTTAGCTCTGGCAAATTTTCAGAAACTTCAAATCCTTCAAAATAAATTCTTAAGAAAAGTTAGAAGTAACGTCCAACTACAGAAGCAACTTCCAATTTACAACCTACAAAACCACTCAAATCTTATTTCACAATTTCAATAAAATTACCAACAATTCCTATTTGACACCAATCATACTTGAACAAACACATGCAGCTCCAAACAAATAAATCAAGATTCCAAGACTGTAGACCACTGTAAAATGGGGCCATCTCCTCTTCAACTCGCACCAAATCATAAAACTATATACCCTGTATTGTTTACATCATTGAAAGTTACTCTTGCCAAACAAGAAGACATTAATACAAAAAAATGGGGAAGACACTCACTTATCCCTTTATCCCAAGGGGCAGAAACTGATAAGCACAAGTTGGAAGGCATCTGAGAGATGACAGATTGATAGCAGCGCATAGCTCGGAGTGTGATTAGACATTTCCTACCAGGTCTGAGTGCAGCTCCAAGATGACATGTTGAATTTTCTGATTAACTCGGAAGACATCTTGGAGATGACATGCACTGTATTATAGAATTTTCAGATAAGATATTGGCCAACAATGTTGAATCATCAAGTTCCAGAAGGAAACCATAGTTAGATATAATAATCCAAGTGATCAGAAAGATACAAGTTCCATTCTTGCCTTCTGAACTGTATTGTTTCAGCAGATTGCAGCTTGCAATCTTGTGTCTGTGTTACAGGTGTTTGCAACTTTTTTAGTGAAAAATGGATGGACTAAGAGTGGAGAAACTAGGGAAAATATTATTAGTTGTTTTTGAAAGAGACATAAGTGATTGAGAGGAGGATAGAGGAATTCAGAGAAGAAATTTGTATTGTAAATTCTGCCTTGGAGAACCTGCTATGTACCATGGAGATTGTTTTGAGAAATTACATATGAATAAAGATTTTAAATATTAGATGTAAAATGAAAATAAAACAACAACATCAAATGTATTTAACTTCATGTTGAAAATATAAAAAAAATTAATTATATTTGTGTTTTTTTTTATTTATTACCTTAAATTTCTGAGACAGTAAAATCATAAATATGATGGGTATATTTCAAGCTGAAATTCACTTACTAAAATTACATATAATAATTTCTTCCAAAATTTACATTTATCCCTGTTTTATTAGCATGATCGTGTAGAAAAATTAATATGATTATAATTTCAGGAACAAGAGAAAATTAAGAAAATGTAAACACTGATGATATAAGTATATGGATTCCAAGATATCCACAAGGAGGATCGAATGAAAGGGCATGCATAACATGAATTTAAATTTCAGAAATAACAAAACTATTTTCTCTAATTTGAGAGCTCTTAAACCATATGTACCAACACATACCATAACAAACTGTAGTGCCAACCAAGAGGGAATCTGGATCCCTTCTTCTTCATTGTTTGGTTAGCTTAACTAAACCTTATGTTTTTCTCATCCCGTATTGATTTTATTTTCATTCCAATATGTTTGTGAGTAGGTTATAAGGACTCTTGTTAGATTTAATATTTATTTGCTAACGTAGATTTAATAATTTTAGCTGGCATTAAAAATAAAATTACACTATGTATTTTTACAAAGAAATATTTTAGTACATTCATAAAATTTCAAGTCCTTCCCTACTTATTTGAACTCTACTACCCTGAAATAAGAGAAAGGACAATTTGCACAAGGACGATATCTGGTCATAAGCAATATATTCTTTAAAAAAACCTTTCAGAAAGAATGGACATGGCTTGCCCCAAATGGAAGAACAAAAACTGAAATTGACTTTATTATGACAGTCAGTATTTAGTTAACAGAGTTGAAGTAACACAAAGACTGAAATTTGAAACAGATCAGAGAATGGTAAAGGCAACAATAACTATAAACAAGGATGCTATAAGAGAAAGAAGGTTTAGGAAAACATTTCCAAAATCAGAATTCATAAACAGGAATGCATACAAAGATAATTTATCAACAAAACTACGTGAGATAAATTATAATCAGAGTGTACAAGAAATATACAACTCAATTGAGGAAAGCATAGCATCAGCCAAGAAATCAACATTCAAAGAGAGAAAGGAACAGAAAAAATCTAAGATAAGCAAAGAGATGTTAGAACTATTAGAACTAAGAGAAGAATTAAGATGCACAAGACATCTAGACAATAATTTGGGGGAGAAATTTACAGAAATTAATAAACTTACCAAGCATTGTATCAGGAAAGAGTTATGAAAATACAAAGAAAATATTGTGAAAAAAATAATGAACTGCTCAAAATCACTGAAAAAAAAAGTCAACAATGATCTAATATCAGAAAAATATTGGATGCAAGAAATGAAAACAAAAAATAACTCAATAAACTCAAGAAAGGGCATAGTATAAGAAGCAACAAACATTTACAAAGAATTGTATAAGAGCATGTACAAAGACAGAAGCCTTCAACAATTTATATGCAAAATGGAAAACCAAGAAGAAGCTGTGTCATACTTCATGCAATGTGAAATAGAAGCAGTTATAAAGGAATTAAAATGTCAGAAAAGCCCAAGTGAAGACAAGATAATCAACGAATATCTGAAAATTGGTGATAGAAGAAGTGGCTCCAACCCTCACACACTTCTTATTACATAAAAATGGAAATTGGAAAAAATTAAATAATTGTAAATCAATAAGTTTAATATCAAACATCTACAAAATCTTTTCTAAATTAATAACACAAAGAATCAAAAAATTTTAGAAGAAAAATCATACCTCAGAACAGGCAGGATTTCAAACAGGTTACTCTAGGCCATATCCACTCATTATTACAGCTTATAGAGGAAGTTAAAGAATTCAATAAGAATCTGAACTTTCTCTTCCTAGACTTCAATAAAAGCCTTCAATTCAGTGGAACATAAAGCAATTCTGGAAGCATTACACATATAAGAAGTACCAATGAAGTACATAAAAATCTTAGGAAAAATGTACCTAAACAGTAAAGCAAAAGTGAGAACAGATTCAGAGGGATAAGAATTTGAACAACAAAGTGGAGTGAAACAAGGTGACCCCATCTCACCAAAATTATTTATAAGCATTTTAGAAATAATTTTTTGCAAAATGAAAAATACATAAAGCATAAACACCAATGGAGAAAAAATATCACATCTACGATTTGCTGATATATAATCATAACATTCTTGTAATAAAATCACTTCTTCTTATAACAAAGTCAGCAGTTCTTATAACAAAATCAGCCAAGGAATTACAAGAAATGCTAGACGACCTCCTCAAAATCCTCCTCAGAAAAAAACTATTCCATCTGATCGACATCAGGATGATTACGAGGAGATAGCAGCATTTATTCCACAGGAGATATCAGAAATGGTACCACATCTTAAAAGTTCGCAGACTTGGCCGACCAACAGTGGGAAAAACTCGTCCATTACTGATAGAAACTCCATCAATAGCTGATGTAAGGACATTATTGAAAATCAAACCACCAACTGAATCACATATCTCAACAAAGCCAAATGTAACTAAAGCTCAGCAAAATCATCTTAAAGCTCTACGCTCTGAACTTGAATCTATGATAAAAAATGGCGATGAAGATAAAACTATAAGATATATAAATGGAATACCAAAGATAGTTGAAAAGCAAAAAAGAAATTTTCGTATGTCAGGAGAAAAGTGCAAGGAAACATAAATTATTTACCTACTATCAGAATACTAGAGGATTGAGAACAAAATTGAATAATTTCTTGACCTCGTCTGCAAACCATTACTGCGGTATTGTATGCGTAAGTGAATCATGGTTAAACAAAATCAATTTCAGATGGAGAAGTAATTGACAATAAAACTTATGTGATATTTAGAAGAGATAGAGATAACTTATCTAGTAATTGTGAACATGGAGGTGGTGTCTTTAACGCAGTGAAACGAAACATCACTGCCGAATTATTGGAAATTAAAGATAATAATATTGAGCAAGTCTATATAAAGATAAAATGTAACGAAAGGGATATGATAATCGGATGTATATATCTACCACCAAAATGAACCGTGCATACATACATTGATCACATGATTACAATATCATACTTGAAGGAGAGATATCCGAATTGTGAATTATTAGTTATGGGCGATTACAACCTTTCAAGCAGCTATCCACGAAATGACTGCGAGAATACCTTAAATAATGAAATGAAATTGAATGATTGCCAACAGTACAACGAGATTCGTAACTTTAACAATCATATTTTTGATTTGTGTTTTAGCAGCATAGATTTGAAAGTAACTGAAACAGAAGCTATCATCAACGAGGATAAACACCTTCCAGCCCTGAGTATATATGTAGATATTAAGGCTAATCTTCAAACCAATAGTACACCCACCTTCAATTTCAGGAATGCAAATTATATCAAGCTTAATAGTTTCTTTTTGAGAAGTAATTGGATCGAACTTTACAAACTGGAGTCTCTGGATGACAAAGTAAACTGGTTCTATGAGAAAATCAACGAGAGAATTAGGCAATATGTTCCTGTGTACACTGGCAATGAGAGAAATTATTCTTGCTGGGTCTCCAGAGATTAATAAATAAAACTAAATTAGAAAAGAAGGCACATGCAAAATACAAACAAACAAAAACAAATGTCGCTTATAAGTGCTTCCAAAAACTGAGATCGGAATGTAAAGAAATTGCAAAAAAACGTTACGATCTATATATATCAAGAATTGAGGATAAAATGAAGACAGATGTCAAACAATTTTGGAATTTCATAAAAAATAAAAGACGAAGCTGTCTAAATATCCCTTTTTCGACGTTCTGGAATGAGAAACTGGCAAAAATATGGAAGTGAGGTGAGCAACTTATTTGCGTTGTACTTTGAAAGTATCTACATAAACAATTCAAACGTTACTACATGAGAGCCTGCTACTCAGTGTGAGGGAAATCCAGCCGACCACAATGTTAATCTATCTGAATTCACCATTTGTTTTGATGAAGTTTTTCAACAACTTTGTGAGTTAGATGTAAAAAAAGGTGCTGGACCGAATGGGATACCCAACCAATTTCTTAGAAACTGTGCTGCTGGACTCGCTGAGCCCATAACCCACATTTTTACCAAATCACTGGAACTTGGAATTTTTCCAACAGCCTGGAAAATTGCATATATTCCTCCAATACATAAATCAGGATCCAAATCCATTGTAATCAACTACAGACCAATACGCATTCAGTCAACCATAGCCAAAATGTTTGAAAAGATTATTTTGCCACAAATAACTTTCCCTTTTAAAAAACATCATCTCAACAAAACAACATGGATTCGTGAAAGGGAGATCTACAGCTACCAACCTCTTCATGCAGTTTACACAGATTTCAGTAAAGCCTTTGACATGGTAAATCACGATATACTATGTAATAAACTAAGTCGATTTGGTATACAAGGTAGTGCATTACGGTGGTTTCATTCATATCTGACAGATAGATATCTTCAGGTTCGATTAAATGGTCATATTTCACCTGCATACAAAGTAACATCTGCTGCAAGGCTCACACCTAGGACCAATACTTTTCATCATTTTTATAAACGATATCGGAGATAAATTAAAATCAGAAAACTTACTATATGCTGATGATTTGAAAATCTTTAGAAAAATAGTTGGAGAGGACGATGTTCACATTCTTCAACAAGTCATCAACGAACTTAATAAATGGTGCAAGGAAAACAAGCTTATATTAAATACTAATAAATGTATGGTAATATCCTTCTCTCGCTCATTACAGCAAAAATCGACAACGTACCAACTCAATGAACATCAACTTAAAGAAGTAGAATCCATGAAAGATTTGGGAGTCATGATTAACAACAAATTAAATTTTTCGAAACATGTGGACAAGATTACATCAGAGGCATATAGGGTCCTTGGATTCATACTCAGATCAGAAAGAGAATTCAACGATGTACACACACTTATTCAACTATATTCGACCATAGTTCATCCACAACTTGAATACTGCACAGTAATTTGGTCACCACATACACATTTTTTAGTGAATTAAGTCGAAAACATAAAGAGAAAATTTTGCAAATATATTGTATATTTTATGAACACCAGAGGATACAGTATGAACATCGAAGACGTGTACGATAAATTTGATATTGATAGTTTTTCAAGTTGAAGAAAAGTTGCGGATCTAATTTTTTTTTACAGATCTATCAATGGACAAATCGATTGTCCTGAGATATTAGAATTATTTGAATTTATATGCCCAAAGCCAGGTTTGAGATCTGGTAGATTGTTAAACGTGGTTAAATCTACTAAAATCTATGTACTTCACGAACCAAAGAACAGAATAGCTAACCTTGTAAATGAACATTGCTCTGACATCGACTTCTTCGGATTTTCCATATCAAATTTCTAATTGAACATTAGAAATATACTTGCTAACTGAATGAAAATGTTAATTTCAGTGTTCTATAACACACATATATGTATACTATAAACAATTTATATGGTATTTATATTATATTCATATTTGTATTTTTATAATAATGTTACTTATTTAAATGTATAAAGCTGATTGGCGTAAATAAATAAATAAATAAAAATAGCAAAGAAATAGGACTGGTAAGAAGTACTCAAAAGACAAAAAAATGACTGACAGCTGACTGACAATACCGAAACAGTTTATGGTGAAAACATACAATACGTAGACAAGAACCAATATTTGGACAAGATCATATCCTTTAAGAATCTCTCCAAATCCATAATAGAAAACAGGACATCACAAGAGATATATAAATATTGTGATATTATATATAAAATTTTGTGATATAAAAATCAACCAGAATGTGTTTTGCATGTAGTTGACTGAGCTTGAATAATTTAAAAAATTAAATTATGAACAATTTATTTTGATCTGCATTTATTGTTTTCATTTATTATTACATTTATTATTTTTATAATTGGGTTTATTTATCATTTTAAAGTTATACTTATCCCATATCCATTGTTACCCCTATTGTCATATCTTTATTCCACCATCTTCTGATCTAAGCACTAAAACATTTTAAGAATAATACGCATTCGTCTGTTTCTTAATTTCTGACTCTAGAAAGTGACAATATTTTCAAAGATGTGAAATTAGTACCTAATACAATTCCTTTTTTAAGGAAACATAGTCTCCTGATATTTCCCAGCAGGATATTATTATTATGGTGAGAATAAACTGGACGAATTCTTTTAATCAAGACTCCATTTTAGGGGACAAACATGATGTGAAGACACTTAAAAGGAGAAAAATACATAAATATTTTCAAATGGAAATGCATCCATTCTGTAAAACAGATATAGTAGCACCGTTGATTTTGAGGAACTTTCAAATAGCTTGCAACTTTCATTCATGATTACACTTCAGTCACACACAATTGTAAAGTTGATTAAAACCACTCTATAACTTCCAGTTAATCAAATTATAATAGACATGAAAATAAATATCACAAACTGTAAAAAAAAAAATTGGCTTTGGAATGGCACCAGCTTCAGAAAATCATTGTTCAGTGATAAAATCTCTTCATCCTAAGGGCATTCAATATTATGGAATGCTTGAAATGAAGAATTTATAACGCAGCACTTAATAAACAAGGAACCAATAATATTTGTCGAAGCAACTGAAATTTAGTTTTGGTCCATGAACAATTTTGCACTAAGCTTCAAATATACATACAAATACCATTATACGAATTAGCAAATTGCTGCTCCACGTTTTGAACACACAGAATAATGACAAACAATATCAAGTCATGCATACAACAACAAGATTATAATTTCATTACAGTAATAATAAAAATGTACATAAATTAAAATGCTTAATAAACATCTACCAACACACCAAAAGCAAAAGCTATAGTGACTTTGGTTAAAGTAATGGATAAAAAAAAAACCAAATTAGAATTAAAAACAAGCAAAACTTTTGGTCTAGTTTGCCATTTTTCATTCCTCATGCTTCTTTTTCTCATTAACATGTAATATCAAAATTAATAACATGTAGTAGGCTACACATAAATACATCAAAAACTTAGGTAAACATGAACATGTAAAATAAATGAAGTAGTTCAATAATAATAATAGTAAACAATTAGACCATCACAGATAGAAAATGTACTTCATTCATTTCTGGCTTGTTCATTAAAAATAGCAACTCAAAAATATTTCTTTTATCAACATCATAATTCATTCCTATATAAGAAAGTGTTAAAATACTTTGTAATACAGATAATACTACAAAATGATTTGCAGTACTTCATATTGAGCATTATTAATTAACAATAATTCTTATTTATTACTACAAGTTACAATTAAAACTGAATTAATTTATCAACAGTAAATTAATGTACTAACATAAGTTTCCTAAATTAATAATGCTGATTTGAACCATGACTTTTCTCAGATAGCTTCTTTAAATTGCACAATGGCAAAGATGAAAGTTTCATGCTGTGTCAAGAGTTTTGAACTCTACCACAGAATTTTGACTTTCAGAGTTCAACAAGAAAATATGCATCACTTATAGTTCTTTCAAAATTTTAAAATTAGGCTGAGATCAAATTGATACAGCAGTTTTTCAGATTTTTACCTTTTTTGGTTTTCTTTTATTGTTTCATCTAAAACTTCATGACACAGTACTTGAAACAAGCAACTGACCATCATTAGAAGACTGACTTCTACTCACCAACGCAACTAAATAAACAAAAACAATTCTGTAACAACAGTCATATTAAAGAGATTTCTACCTGATTATTATCAGGTATCTCTGGTTTGATTCCCAAGCATGTATTAGTATATTTTATTGAAATATTAATATAATAATAATAATAATAATAATAATAATAATAATAATAATAATAATAATAATAATAATGATGATGATGATGATGATGATGATGATGATGATGATATTGTGCAATAGTGTTACTAACTTTTAAGCATCAAATTACACAAAAATTACACTCTGTGTATCTTCCTCCCTGAAGATTTAGTAGAAAAATAAATTCGCAAATATAGAGTGATGCAAAATTGTTGGACATTTACTAATGTATAATTCTGTATCAAAAGATTATGTTCCATACTGTTTATAGTCCTAAACAATAATTTAATTTTTTTCTTTCAAAACAAATGTTCTAAAAATTAAACTTATTCTAACACATCTTTGCAAAGGCAGTACTAAACTTAGTACTGAACAAAGTAATGCTTTTTGTACATAAAATTTCCAATTATGTTACATATTAAAAATATTACATTTTTATAGGTATTTTTCTGAGTTGAAAGAAGAATCATTATATGCCTAGGTGTAATTAAGAAATTGGATACATACAGGGAAGAACTTCAAGAATATAAAGTTTTACCTCAATCTTCAAAGAAGGCTTTTGGACTGAAAGGTTTGCAGTGAAACTAGTCACAAAGTGAACTTTTGCCAACAGAAGAAAGACCAATGTCAGCTACTGTACATAAATATGTTCCATGCATTTCTAAAGAATATAATGATTATTCTGGATATGATCACTGCAGTAAAAATCTCACAATTCAGTCTCAAATAATGGCAATGTTCACATTCTAAGGACATGGTGCAGAAGATTAACACGAGAATAACTTAACAGACCCTAGGACAAAAGTGAAATAAATTCAACAAATTAAGTTGAATATTTTGTACTATTAATAATTTTGTTCAATTAAAAATATTTTATCACAAAATATGAAATATTTATAATATGCAAATTATTAATATATGTGGAAATGTATAAACACAAACGCAGATTTACACCCCACATGAGTCGGTGTGTTTGTCCATTCATTACTCCTAATTAGACCTCTTCCAGTCCACCATTGGGGAAACTTTTGGGAAAAGTGAGGTACCTTGGGTCTTGTTTCAGACTACTGGTAAGGAACTGACCATTTTTTTGCAAGATCCTTTCAGGACACTTTAAGAGAATTCTAAGAAAGTGTTTTGGAGGCTCAAACACATTTTTATGAATTTGAAGACAAATCAATTGGGACAATTTTTATCTGGATCGTTTTAGAGTTTTCTATAAGAATTCTATAATTAAAGGCTGAGATAATTAAATCAAATTTTATAATGAAACAAGAATGTTAAGGAAAGTATTTATATTGATATTTTTTCACGGAACCATCTATGTCTAAGGACATAGCAGAGAGGCATGCTTGGACAATTTCTCATTGTTCACCCTTTCCAGATGATCCAGCCAGATTTTTCTATAGACTTTTAGTTTTTGTCTATGCTGCCAGTTCCTTTCCTTTCCCAGTCCCTTTCTTATATCTTCATTTCTCAATTGGTTCACTAATGTACAACCTTTAACATACCTCAAGATTTGCATTTCTCCTCTGATTATTCCCATTTTCCTTGGATGTTGTTACCTCTGTTTCACTCCCAAAGAGAGCAGCTAACGGAGTAATGTCCATTGTTTAATAGAGTTTTAGCACAGTTTCTTTCCACACTTTGTTTCATTTCCTCCAACCCCATGGCAGTGAGGTTTGGCAGCCCCAACTACTACTAGCTTTGTGTAGTGCCTATAACCAAGGGACATAATTCCACTGAGAAGCTGTGTTGCAATTAGCGGAACCAACACGTTTAAAATATATTTTTATTATTAACTTGCATAACACAACTAATTTTTAGCATGAAAATACCTACCAAAGGCACCACACTAAGCGAGTAAAAAATAATAAGAAAGAGAAACCTTATCCATTTTAAAAATATCTTCAAGCAACTATTGGAAGCATCCGTTTTGAAGTAATGCTATCGATGTGGAAAACACAATGTTGCATATACGTAATGTCAGCAACTACACGCAGCAGCTTTCAAAGTTCTGCTCAATTTATATTTTGCAAAGGGAATTAAAGGAATCTCTATGACCCAGGAGATAGCTTCCTTTCTACATGTGGAATACTCCAATGCCAGTGACTGATAGGTGAGTGTTATGGTCTGTGAATTTTCTGCGGAGGGCATATATTCTTGAAAAATAAAAATCATGATGATTATGATGATGAAAATGATGATGATGATGATGATGATGAGAATAATAATAATAATAACAACAATAATAACAAACAATAATAATGCCACATGACTTTTAAATAATTCTTCCATTCATATTTGAGGGTCTGAGAACAAAAATCAGGCAAGTGACAAGGGCAGTATTTTGAGGAAAATGCTTTTTACTTTCTTGTATACATATCTATATACGGAGTAATATACATTCATGTATGATGCAATGGAAATACACATTTTGGGGTCCCCTGATAACAAAAAAATGTTTTGTTTTCAAAACGTCTGTCTGTATGTGAACAACACTAGCCTAAATTAGGTGTATAATTTTTCCAAACTGAATAAACCCCTCTTGATCTGGCCTGAGTTAAAGCACTGTGATTTTGAAAAACATTCATTAATTTTTGGGGGTACTTTATACGAAGCCCCTGGGACATTTTCAAAATATTCTCAAAAACGGGTCAAATTTTTTCATTCAAGTTCTTGTAAGAATAGAGTAAAATACTCTAATAAAGGTGGGATAGGTGCAATTTTCACAGTTAACTGTTATTTTTCGAAAATTGTAAAAGTCTGAATTTTTTTCAGCATCTTCCTACAACTACAAAATTGAAGATGGAGGTTTTTCCTTCAATTAAAATGTATTGTCTATAATTAGGTCTTTCCTTAAGGTTATATAGATATTTCAGTAGTTTTCATGCAACATTTGCAATTTTAAAAAATTACAAAAACAGGATTTTGTCAAAAATGGCTTCAAATTTTTTCTTTAAACTTTTGGTAGAACTCTGTAAGATGGCATAAACCCCATATTGCTTTATTCTTTTGTTTTTCCAAAAATGACAAAATTATAATTTTTTTTACTTGTCTCTCACATTGTTAACATTTACATTAGCAGCAATTTGTTTACATTATTGTATTTATGAGTACATGTGCTTTAACTAATGTCACATAAAGTTTCTCGAAAACTCGACAGTTTTCTGTTTAATGTGCTCAAAATTCCGCATTTTCAGAAACGTTCAAATCCCATTATCTCAAAAACCACTCCAAATTTATTCATCAAACTTTTCCGCTCTGTAGTGCTAATTGTAACGTTAAAAGTGACAGGTGTTCATTTTGCTGTATTCTTTTGTTCAAATATTACACAAATGTACTTTTTTTAAAAACATCGCTCACGCTGTTAATATGCACATTTCCAGCAATTTGTAAACACTATTGTATTTGTGAGTTAAAGTGCCTCAAATGACTTCAATTGAAGTTTTTCGAAAACTCAAGCATTTTCTATGAAAAAGAGCATCCAATTTCACATTTACAGTAATGCTTAAATGCAATTTTCTTAAAAAAGGCTCCAAATTTTTCAATGAAACTTGCCATTTATGACAAGGTTTTCCTCTCTTTAAATGTTCTTAAAGTAATATTTTTGGTTCTACCATTAAAAAGTGAAAAATTGAGAAAATTAAAATTTAAAAAAATTGTGCGATGATAATAGCAGCTGGCAAGAGTATGTAGTAAGTCCAAATAGCTAGCCCAGACCAAAGAAAATAGAAAACTAATATGAGAAAGTCTGTGCATTTCTGTAGCACCTCTAATTACATTTATATTCAATAAAAAATTACAGACTATGTTTTGTCAAGTCTTAAATTTTATACGTATTAAAGCACTGAACAGTGGGCTAACTTACCTGATTCTTTTCACAAATAAATATCACTATCAGAATGTGACATGCATACTACTTTTCAAGCAAATGTGTCTTTCCTAATTTTTACTCTCAGCCCCTTACTTATTAAATTTAATAAATATTTGTTTTGTTCTCCCCAAACTTACAGCCCCAAGTTACAATCATCATCATAAATGATGTAGGAAAAATATATTTTAAAACACCAATGTTATTATAATACATAAAAGTCATGCTTTTTTTTTAATGGAAAGTTTAAAATTTGCATTTTTATCTTTACTGATGCTCAGCTCTTTTAGTATTGCTTCATTACAAAAACACCTCATAAATATTATGGATGCAATTTATAAATCTGATTCATTTTTTTAAAGATATGCATAGAAGATTAAAAACATTTTTATAAACCAGCAAAATGCAGTTTTTTAGAGATTGATTTATAGCAATTTACTGATCTATTTGAACTGTATTCTCTGTATATTTTAACATTACAAACAAATCTTCTTATTATATCATTAGGTTATCATTATTTTTACTATAATTTTTGACAGCTCTTTTGTCTTCAGATTAACCCACATATTGGCAATCAAAATTTAACCTACTCTCTTCAGTAGCTATTTCCACCATGGCTAAGAGCGTGAACAACTGACAGCTGTGACTCTGGTAACTTAACATCCAAACAACTACATAATATCTATAGCTCATGCTCCAAAATTGTTTGGAACATTTTTTATAAGGGTACAAAGCTGCTGAAAATGTCAGCAGAATTAAAAGAAACCAAGCACAATCCATGCACATGTACCAGGTAAAACAAGGACACACAGGCAAAATTCTGCAAGTTGCTGCATGGATTCTCATTTTCACACCAATGAAGCTTAAGTCATTTATCACCTTTTGATCCTTACTGTAGGAACACTCACACCTGCAACAATCTGCTTAGTAGAAGTGTATGATGCAACCAGAGCAGACAAATTGAAGACACCACTATGTAGGGTTCTGGTTGTATCTGCAGAAAAAACATGTATCTTAGTAGTGGATCTCTAGTTTGAAATTTAAATGTGTTTTAAATCTAATGTGTTTGTTTGAGTGTTTCTTTGTTTTTAATGCACAATGGCAATTAATTTGCAACACTTCATGAATGCCTTAAATATAAAGTTGTTTAAGAAAATTTCATCTTTACATAACAACCCAAGATATACAAACTGGCAATAAAGTGGCTGGTGTTCTTTCCCGACTGGATGGAGAGATATGGGACTGACCTACATATCGGTTTAGGCGGTTCTCCTCATCCAGATATCTCCCACCAGCGTTGCACCACCCAAACTGGGAGCCCTAAGCTCCTGATTGATTTCACATGTGTGGTAGTGTAGTGTAAGTAAGGGTAAGTAAGCGAGTAAGTGCGTGTAAGTTAGAGGTGAAGGTAGGACAAGGAAGAGAAAGAAAAGATTGCACAAAGTCCGAACAAATGTTAGGGTATTGCTCTAGCACTCACTTGGTATAGATAGGAAAAACCACGTAAAATCTACCGAGCACAGCAGTTGGATGCTAGAATTCTCCTCCAGATGGCAACTGGGGATGGGAGCGAGAGAGGGGAGGGAGCACGAGAGAGAGGGGAGAGGGAGCGAGAGGGAGGGAGCGAGAGAGAGGGGAGGGAGCGAGAGAGAGAGGAGGGAGCGAGAGAGAGAGGAGGGAGCGAGAGAGGAGGGAGCGAGAGAGAGGGGAGGGAGCGCGAGAGAGGGGGAGGGAGCACGCGCGAGAGAGAGAGAGCACCTGTCACCGCCTGACGAGCTGCAGCGCCAGCGGCTGGAGCGGCTGGAGGGGCTGCGTGGGCTGCGGGCGCGGGGGCGGGTGGTGGTGGTGGTGCTGCAGCAGGCGGCGCAGCGGGGCGGAGCGCGCCACGTCGGCGGGCCGCTTGCCCCAGATGTTCCTGGCGAGGGGCGAGGCGCCGCGCGCCAGCAGCGCCTGCACCGTGGCCTCGTGGCCGCGCGTCGCCGCCAGGTGCAGGGGCGTCCAGCCCGTGTCGTCGCGCGCCTCGCAGTCCGCGCCGCCGCCGTCCACCAGCAGCGCCACGCACGCCGGGTGGCCGCGCAGCGACGCCTCGTGCAGCGGCGTGAACCCGCGCACGCTGCGGTGGCTCCTGCGCAACAACCATCCTCACAAGCGACAATTTCACATTCAAACCGTGGCTCGCTTCACTATCATTGAAGGCCCTCTCATGGTCATTTCACTTTCTCAACACCGCTTACGCAGTACAGAGAAAGGTTTGTAATGCTGCGCGAAAAAAAACGGCAAATTTTCTTCAGATAAACTCTTTATTACAGGGCCCTGCTAACGAAAAAGCGGACAAATCCAGTAGCTAAATTTAGAAAAAAAAATCCTTTAACACGCGGTGTAGCCACAACCCATGTTTTGCGGATACTTGATACCGAAAAATCAATTTACAGCAAAACGTCTGTCTGTCTATCCGCCTGCCTGTGAAGAACGCTAGCGGCTAAACCGTTCAGCCGATTTTCTCCAAAATTCATATTCCCCAATACGTCTAGCCCTTTGAATTTGAAACCGATATTTTAATTTTCAGTGTAGTCATGAAGTCTCAGACATTTTCAAAATGACTCCATCGTTTTTGATTAAGTTTTATTGTTGATAAGTGAGTTAAGAGAATTATGCAGGTCTCATTTTCGTTGAAAATTAAGATTTCGAATATTCCAAAAATTCAAAATTTGTTTGGCGTCTTCCTACAACTACAATTATGAAGACCGAGATCTTTTTCCCTGAATGAAATCTGTTCCTTAAAGATAGATTTTGTAGTAAGGTTATCTTCAATTTTTCGAAAATGTGAGTACTTTTCACGTAATTTTGCGTGAAAGTACGGGCGAGAAAGGTGGGTCATTTTAGCACCAGTAGTTTGAGTTAATGGCAGTTTTGGAGACCTCTCGTTTATATCTATATACGAGTTTTTTTTAAGGAAGCAAACATTGTCGTTCCATAAGTACCTGCACTTTTACAATCTTTCAAGATCGGTTTCCTCGCTAAGAATCCTGGACATATAATACCTCCGGCACCATGTGGCTTACGGCTAGTGAGCTAGAGCCGACCACACTCCATGGTTGGATTCCCGAATGGGGCAAAAATTAAAACTAGGTATCACTTTTCACTGTCATGGTTCAGCTCATTGCGATGGTTGCAGCGTGAAACCTCGCAAGTAGAGAATGTAAGATGGCGTAAGGGGTTGCGACCGGCGGGTCGCGATGGCAAGGCCCGAGTGTGGCGGTTGCGGTACATCCAGAGTATATGCACATATTCGTACACTATAATGCATCTTAAACTACAATAAGGCAAGGAATAAAATCAATAGATAATTTAACCCCATGAGAGGAAATGTAAGAGGACAAGAGAGGATGTAAGGAAGTGAGCAAGAATGTAAGGAAGTGATAGAGAATGTAAATAATTGACAATGTAAGGAAGCGAGAGAGAATGAAAGGAAGTGAGAGAGAATGCAAGTATCGAACGACAATTTAAGAACTCATAATGGCCCTTATCATAAAGCAGTCTACTCACCATCGCAAAAACATTCAATTAGTGAGTGAGTATTGAGTATTATGTGTTTTCTTCTGCTTTGGTCATTAGTCCCGTAGTACAGGTTATAACCCTGGAGGTCAGTGTTGGATCTAGAGGGAGCATAGGGGCCATGGCCCCCTCCAAAAGGTATAGAGAAAATAAATTGTTACTTTTCTATGGACCAGGACCACGCAGGGTCCATACTGTTCAGAGAACTGACTGTCCTGACCAGGAAACGAATTCACGTCTCCCGGTTTACGCCCAGCTGCTCTACAATAACTAATTACTCTGACAGGGTGGTGAAATGTATAATGTCGAACATATAAAACAATATTTAATATGTAATACGGAAAAATTGGGGTTTTCAATTTACAAATTTCTCACTGAAATATTAATAATAATAACAATAATAATAATAATAATAATAATATAATAATAATAATAATAATAATAATAATAATAATAAAAGACAGTATATGCACACATATACAAGTATTTTAAATTAACAGTACAAAGGTAAAGAAACTGATGAACAGAGAACGTAAAGAATGTCAGAAGTGACGGAGAACTTGTGGAAACTAGAGGGATTGTAAGGAAAAATTAGAGAAAGCAAAAATAGGGAGATGGAGCGAAAGAGAGAGGAAATAAATCGCAATAGCGGTGGCGGGATGGGTGACAGCCACAGGAAACGCCTCGTGACACAGTCGTTTTCGAAAGATCCACAAGTGCAAGAAGGAGGTCAGAGCTGATGCTGTGCGATGCAGCATAACGCACCAGTCCTCCCACGAGAACATTTCTCGGTAGTAATTAGGTACCGTGCCGGTGCATTCGTAAACTGGCCGTCCACCAACACAAAGCGATTTCGCACGCATGGAAGAATCAAATAGCTCATCTGGGTCTCAAGGCTGGAGCTTCAGAACGGGTAACACGGCACGGAACTGCACTTCCGCCATTTTTTTCTTTACAGGAAGTTGTTTTTTTTCAAGTCCACACTACAGACTATAGTTAACCAAATTACACTGATAGTTCATATCAAAGATATAGCTATTTTCAGGACACATCTCAATGTATATCTTCACAACAAATTCAATTTATTGTGGATGAGACGATTTGTAAACCATACCGAAAACGTTTGCTAAATCCACATACTAATATGCTTAATTAAAAATACCGGTGTAGGAGGAAAAACTATTTCGTAGCCATTCGTAAAAACGGGGTACCGAGACAATAAACTTAAGAGAAAACCAGCTATAGAGTGATAGCATTAACCAAAACTTATTTCGTGAACTGTTACGATAACGAAACGTCGATCGTTTTAAGAAGCCCAATAATTAACCTGCACAGGAGGGATGATTCACAAAATGTTTGGAGAGAGGGGAAGTTTTAGTTTGAATATTCCCTCACATTTTGAAATACCTACTTTTTTTGGTTTGAAAGTTTATATATATATATATATATATATATATATATATATATATATATATATATATATATAAGTTCTAAATCAACTGAGTAAAATTATAAAACAATATTGGCTTTGCGAAGGAAGAGGACCCTAAAATACTAGCATCCGCGACTATTTCACATGGCTTGTGATACCTGTATGCCCTCTATGAATTAGTCGTCAGGTGGTCAAGTTCACAATTACGTGGAAGTTAAGTGAAATCTGGTAATGAATTATCGATTACATTTTATAATGAAATTGCTTCTTTTGCATAAGAAAGGAGTATTATATATTTCGTTTCAAGTGTTTGCTGGTCTCTCTGCCGGAAGAATTGATAAATGTGAAGTTCACTCAATGACGTCAATAAGGATGATGTGGCAAATGCTATTCCGATATGTATTTTACAACACACAAGGATTGATTTTTGTAGAGTACGTATGCTTCTCCGTATACAAGAAATAAAATGAATTATAAAAGAAATGAACTCCTTTAGACATTTACATGAGGTTTTATAGCATGTATGACATACCAATATGTCACTGAATATGGGACAATATTTATAATAAATGGCGTCAATTAAAGGGAATAAATTATGTGAATATGCTAGCATAGCAACGGTACGCGAGCCGTCGTCAAGGTCTACATATTCATGCAGTGACAATCGCGGAGACGGCTAGTTAATTCTATATAGAATTCTGGGATTGGCCGTAAAAGCAGTGACAAGGGGCTGAAAGAATACGAGAGACATTCATTCTGACTGATGCCGTGCTCATGAACGGATCGTGCTCCAATTAATGTTAGGAGTTTTTTTTTCTTTGGGGACTTGTAAACATCTACTAGGGAATGGATGTTGAGAAAACATCAAAACTGGAATTCTAAGTGTGACAGTGGAGCTTAAAATATTTCATGTGAACGAGTTGGAGGGACATTGAGGGCTTGGGCGAAGTTGTCAGTGATTGGACTGGAATGTTAGCAGCAAATAGTTTATTGATTTGATGAACGGTGATTGAAGTGAGCTTCCGAGAAAAGAAGAGAGAAGATGGTGTCTGGACCTGAGGACGGCGGCGTCGGAGATGGATAAAGATGGCCGAAAAAGCGCGCGAAGGCATAAGGTTTGAACGGTCATGACAAACGTTTAATTTTATATTGGGAAAAGTTATACAATATAAACAATTGTTTAATAAATTTCCATGTTTTTGTGAAATGAATATATGATTTTTCACTGAACCAATTCTAGCAATGAAGTAGAAAGATATTTGTTTTTCAGAGTCCTCGACCGAGTTTGTTTCAGTAAATTGCAGTTTATTTCACATGACAGCATATTCGAATGAGTTGAGTAAAATTAAGAGTCATAAAAATACCCTAAATGACAGATTCGAATTTCCACTTCTTCATTTGTAGTTTATGTCGTGACCGCAATTGCCCCCTTGAAAGCCCCGCCCCCCGGAGCGCCGCAGCGAGCGGTGGCGCCAGGCGAAAGCCCGTTGGTTGCGCTTCGACGGCGCTCGCGGCGCCCCAAACGCCCACCGGCCCCAGCCAGCGGCCCTCGGCCCGCAACGCCCCGCTGCGGACGGCGCCCGCAGGGCGAGCGCACCTGGCGGATGAGTGATCTGGTGGCCACATACCAACGGCGTTTATGAGTTTTTCTACTGCTTGTTCTATCCTCTCCCCCTTACACACACACACTTACACTAACATGCACTACACTACCACATATTCCGGGAGACCGGTCGGGAGCTTAGAGCTTGTTCCGGCTGGGGCGGTGCCCCGCTGGTGGGAGAGTCCTGGTTAGGGGGAAACCCTACTAGCCGACGGTAGGTCGGCGCCGGATCTCGCCATCCAGCGGCGGAAGATCACCGCCATCTCCAGAGACAAAACATGTACTACACTTACGGGACTAATGACTTACTTAGTTGACGCGCCCGGAAACACGAAAAAAAACCAATCAATCAATCATGTTCATTCTAACAATCATCTGTGAACAAATCAAGGAACGAAAGTGTCAGTGTTAGCACTTGCAAAGACTAAGTTCTATTAAGTGGAATATTGGGATTAATGCGTGAAACATGTGCACGTCAGAGAAGTGGGGTGAATTTTGTCCTCGCCTACACGCTTTGCAGTGTGACTCCGGGCTGTGCGTGACCAATGCCAAAATGGCTGCCTGTGATGTCACCACAAAGCGAAGGTCACGCAAAGGTCGCGTCCTTAGTAACCGCTATAGCAGCCGTCACCATGGCAATCGATCACAGCTTCCATGAAATAATGCGAGTCACTATCGGTCGCCATGGTAACGCTCTCAGAACAGTCCTCGAGCACAAGTTCAAAAAGAGACGTCAACATGTTTGGTGTTGGGAAAGTACTCGTACGTATTGGGGACAGAACATTTGAATTTTTGATACGTGGACATTTCGTTGTCTTTTTTATTTTTCCATCATTGGAATACTTCGTCTCCTCACAACGTACTGCGAGTAATTGAGTTTCACACCGGCGTATTCTATTCTACTTGTGAGGTGCGTTTCATTTTTATGACATGTAATAGTAAATACCATAAAATAACTTTTATTTACAAAATAAGTATCATAAGACACCACAGAACAAAAACGAAAGTCAGAAACTAAACTATAGTGAAGTTCAACAGCTTCTCTTGGCTCATGAGATTTTATGTTCTTACTCATGAGTTATTACGTACTTCCTAAGTAAACCGAACGTTTTGTAATGCTTTGGCAGAAATGGGCGACAGAAAAACTTGTATTGTGGGGTCATGGTAATGGTAACGAGAAAGTGGATAATTACTTTCTGTAACTCGTGAGGTCACATACACATGTAAACATGTTTTATAGGCCTTTGACACCGAAAATTCTATTTACGGAAAAACGACTGTCCTTCCGTGCGTCGGTCTGTCCATCCGTGTTCAACGCTAGCGCCTTAACCGCTTAGGCGATTTTCTCCACGATTAAAATTTCCCAATGGATTTGAAAACACTCCAGAACCTGCAGTTTTGAAAATGATATTTTGGTTTTGTGGTTAGGTTAATTTTCTCAAAAACTGCTGCAATTTTTCTCTTGAATTCCTTTCCCCCTATGTAGCAAAGGACGGTAAACAAGAAGCATCAAAAACGTTTTAATTTTCTCTTCTATAAAAATGGCTCCACATTTTTCCAACTTTTCCTAGGACAGCGTAAAGAATTAACATGACGCAGGTCTCATTTTCGTTAAAATCTCTCAATTTTCGAAAATTGCAAAAGTTAAAACATTTTTTCGGCATCATCCTACAACTACACCAAATCTGTTAAAGACATCTTTCAAGTCAGGTCAGGAGTAATTTCTCAGAAATATTAAGAGCCTTCGCGTATTTTGCATAAAATATAGGCAATATTTAAGCAATCATTTTCTCAAAAACGGCTGCAATTTTTTTCTTAAATTCCTTTCCCCCTATGTAGTACAGGACGGTAAAAAATGTGGCGCCGAAACCCTTTTCGACCAACTCTATTTTCGAAAGTTGCAAAAAAAATTAACAAGGTAAAAGTACAATATTGATGCCAATTTTTTTCTTAAACTAAACCTATTCTACAAAAAACACTGATAAGGTTATGTACAGTTTTTTGAAAAAAGTAGTGTCCGTGTGATTGTGCTCATATACATACAAGTACATACATATAAATATACACACAAGTACGATTCTGTTAAATGCAGTTAGCTATTTGCAACTTGAGTAAGGCCAGACGAATTTCAAGAAAGTAAAGTGTGTGGAGTTACCGATTTAGGACTCGGAAGAACTTTAAGAATTGCATGCCAAAAAGTGCGCGGAGTAAATCCTATCCTACTGCGAATGTGCCACCAGAAGGGGAACACTCTTATAATAGGCGATTTGGAACTTGGGTAAGATCTATAAATAATTATGGGCAATATATACTCGTAAAAGCAATTTTCATATAGTATGAAAATCTCACCAAATAAAACAAACGTGATGGCATTCAAAGGACTTGAGCCTTTAAGAGCAAAAGTAGTTACATATGGCGAAATAATTGAACAAATTAATGAATTTAAATATCTTGGATATCATTTTAATGATATTAAATCAAGAGATATGGAAATAAAGCTAAACAATTTCACATATTTTTGTGGAACGTTATAACGAACTCTAAAGCATAATGTACAAAAATAAACCCTACTTAGATTTTACAAAGTTATTGCATTGCCATTACTGCTTTAGGGAAGCGAGAGCTGGACATCAGATCAGCTGTGGAAAATTGAATCTGCAGAAATGCTTCGTTTTGTGGCAGGATATTCACTATTAGATCACAAAAGAAGTGTAGATATCAGAGAACTAAATATTGAGTCTGTTGTAGATATAATAAACAAATATCGAGAAAACTGGAAAGGCCATGTCCTGAGAATGCCAGAACATAGGATAAGTAAAACTATCCTATGTTCAATTATCAAGAGGTCTAACCCTTGCTGTCGACAAAGACGATCTACAAGCAATTGCAAGCAAAGCGAGTGCGTCCAGTACTGAATCCCGGATGCGCCACCGGGTAGAGGGGTCGCGCACCTGCAGTTGGCGTTGCCGCCGCAGCGCAGCAGCTCCTGCAGGGAGTCGGCGCGGCCGTAGATGGCGGCCCAGTGCAGTGCCGTGCGGCCGTCGGCGTCCGCGGCGTTGGGGTTGGCGGCGGCCTCCAGCAGGCGGCGCACCTCCCGCACCGACCCCTCGCGCGCCGCCTCCAGTAGCGCCTGCGCACGCACCGCAGCCCTCACCCCCTTCACTTACTTTCTCAACATGGATCTCCCTAATAATGACACAACTATGAATGTGCATTGTCAATATATAACATGTACGATTAAATTGTAAGTAGTAATGTTTCGCTAGTAGTAGACCACACGCCTCCCCGTACCAGGGACGGTAACGCCCAATAATATCTAGAGGCGGCTAAGAGGTTGATGAAATAAGGTGTAAATCATGCAGAAAAGAATTCATAGATTTAAAAGGCTTATGTAAATATAAAACATGTTAACTTTGTATAATACAATAAATGTCATAAAAAGCTGGAGGTATAAATACAAATATGACTTGCTACGTGTGCAGGTAGAAGCGTAGCTCATGGACTCGCAAACTACCTCGTCAACGACTTGAAGTGGCAAGGTAATCGAATTGTCAATAACACAAAAATAAAAAACCCTCCGAGGCCCACGCAGGGCGAAGTTTCTTGGTGCGAGAGTAATTCGTCTCCAAAATTACATCAAACAAAGCTATTAAATTTCTTTTATTTTTACAGTTTTATGACCTTGAAAATCAACATTAAAGTGAAATAAAACACTTTACAAACAAGTGTATGACCATCAGTGAACATTTTAAAAAATTAATAAGAAACGTTTTCAACGCCTAACAGACTTGCGTCGTTGATATAATAACCTTAAAAATAAAATATCATTTTGAAGTTTTCTTCCTTCTTTACCAATAAATACAATATTGATTTTTCAAAATTTCTCGAGCCCCACGGTTTGAGGACCCCTACCGTAGACATTTTATGACAAACCTGCGGCGCGGGCTGGGCGCGAAGGCGCGAGGGGCGCGGCGGAGCGGCCGGAGGCGGCGAGGGCGACGCGGACGACGGCGTGGACGACGACGGGGACGGCGATGGGGCGATGGCGGCGTCCTTCTCCTCAGGCTCCAGCTCCAGCTGCAGCCCCCGGCGGCGCTCCAGTTTGTAGAGCAGCGCGTCGACGCGCGGGAAGAGCACGCCCAGCGCCTTGGCCAGCGACGCCTCCAGCGCCTGCCCAAACAAACACACGCATGGGTGGATTGATTGATTGATTGATTTTTCGTGTTTCCGCGCGTCAACAACTGTGGTCATTAGTCCCGTTAGTGTAGTGCATGTTTTTTTGGGAGATGGCGGTGATCTTCCTCCGCTGGATGGCGAGATCCGGCGCCGGCCTACCGTCGGCTAGTGGGGTCCCTCTAACCAAGACTCTCCCACCAGCGGGGCACCGCCCCAGCCGGGACAAGCTCTAAGCTCCCGACCGGTCTCTCGGAAATGTGGTAGTGTAGTGCATGTTAGTGTAAGTGTGTGTGTAAGGGGAGAGGATAGGACAAGGAAGAGGAAGGACAGATCGCGCGCGGTCCGTGGCCCGTTTGGTAAGGTACTACTCCAGCATTCGCCTGGTGGTGATCGGAGAAACCACGGAAAACTACCGATCAGAGCAGCCGGCCGCTAGAATTCTCCCCAGACAGCGACTGAATTCGACCTAGCTGACAAGCTAGTGTCGAAAATCCTGCCGCCGTGGGGAGTGGGAAGGTAGGACCTTCCGGTCAGAGGCGCTGCAGTGACATCATTTATGCACTGAGCTACCGCTCCCGGTACGCATGGGTTGAGTGGGTGGGTGAGCCCCAGGGTGACACCCTCGAGAGGTGGGTGGGTGAGTGAGTGAGCCCACCTGCATGCGCCCCTCGAGGTCGGCGGGCGGCGGGGTGTCGGCGTGGAGGCCGCCGTTGAGGGCCTTGGGCGCGTGGTCCGGGAGGAGCAGGCCGCCGCCGTACGCCAGGAGGCGGGAGCGCTCGAAGTCCTGCATGGCCTCCCCGCTCGCACTGGCGCTGGCGCTCGGCTCCTCGTCACTCGCCTGCTCAGCACATCGCGCACCGTTCACATCATCAACCTGCTCCAACACTTCCTCACAAAGCACTTTTCCATTCCAAGAATACTACATCACGAAAAATTCAATTTACTCTTAACACGTTTGTATAAATGTCATAATATTGTTCACATCACATTAAACATTCATTTGAGTTATTGACACGTTTTTAACGATTTTAGCCCTATAAATCCTGTACTCCAACTTCGAAGACAAGTCAGTAACAATATGGTCATCTTTTATTCACATACCCCCAAAATACATTTTAAAAACGCTCTATGAATGCGGTTGACTAAGCAGAAGTTTAAATGCAAGCTGAAATATAACTTCAAACCACGAACTGGGCCTCTCCAACAAGATATTTCAGATAGTTAACTACGAAACAACTGTGCAAGATATCGAAACTATAAGCGATTTAGAAAATAATTAAACATCGATGCGTATCTAAAATATTATAAACAGAAAAATAAAAGCGAATTATTTTTTTGTACTTTACAAATTGTAACTAGTCGTGTGTAACATATTTAAACATTTAAAATGAATTATTTAAAACAAGATACGAACAAAATTACTTCACTTGCTGATGTGACTGCAGTGTAAGTCAGTTCTTTTCTTTTGTTCTAAACTCAAGAAAGTTCCTTGCAAATAACTCCTGAGGTCAAGAAATCAAGCGAGTGTGGAAATTGCAATACTGTTATTCTTACTATATAGTGTCAAAAATATAATAGGATCATGTTTTATGATAAAGTGAAAAGCTGTAGTTTGTTTCGAATTTCGTATTCTAGTAATGTACGTTGCTCGTGTAACAAAGCAAATAGCTAATACCGCCTGTCCGTTGGTGATGGCGGCGGCGCGCTCCAGGCTGGCCTCGTCCTTCTCCGCTCCGCCTCCGCCGGCCAGCCTCCGCACCGTCTCCTCCAGCTCTTCCACCCGCTCCTGCAGCCGCGCCACCTGCCCAACAGCAACAACACTACTCTTACCTCCTATTATGACACGCAGAAAAAAATATTGTTGGAGAGACATGATTTGGGGGTGCAAAGAGAAAATAACTACACGACGATACTGCGCTAAATTTTCAATTTCAAATCATCATCACTTAACACTGAGGTTGGTTTTCAACTAACACTCTACCCTCCCACCTCCACCGTTCTTTTACAACCTAGGGTACTTTGACCCTAGCACTTCACTTCATCGCTCCGCCGTGATCCGTAAGTCCATTACGGCCGAGAATTGCCTCCTGCCGCTAGTGAATCGTAAGCCGGTGGCGTTCCTTGAACCTTCTTACAAGGAGGTATGCGGTCAGTTGACACTCACGTAGACCCATTACGGGGCTTGCTATCCTGACATGTAGACACATTCATTCCATTATCACACATCATTCAGGAAGGTCAAAGGTTGGGTATTAAAGGTGCTACAGGGTAGTTTGATTGGCGCCTCCATGCCACAGCTAAATTTAAATCCTTACCCAAGGAAGATTTGACTAGAAGACCCCACAGCTCGCGGCCGCCGCCGATACCACTACTCTGTACGATCAAGGGCAGGGGAGGCGTGAACAGAATTTTTAGATGGTTCACGAAGAACATGCAACAATTTATGTTCGTACGAAATCATTTCACATGAACGTTCACTGAAAAAAAAACGCGATACTTCAGTACGCTACGGAAAACGTATCAATGTTACGGACCGAACGACAAATCCCATGGTTTGTGAATGAAATTACAGCGTGTTTACTTAAGATAGAATGGAAGGAGTTCGGACGGTTGTCTTCAGGTTGTGGCCCCAGACGTTCCCGTCTCCCCGGCGCAGGCCCTTCATGTGTGTTGAATTTTGTTGAATTTCGACGCAAAACGTCTAGTTTATCTTTCAATGTTAATTATCAAACATTCCCCTTCCCAACAGTAGCAAACAGGAAATTAAAAGAGAGTTTGAGTAGGAAATACAGTTTGCATCAGCCAACTGTATTTCAAACTATCAACTGTCAGAAATCAATGTGCAAAAAACACCTTTACATGTTAGAATATTCTATCATCCCTTTACAATATTTATATTTAGTCGAGGTCCCTTTATATTTAAAATCTTTACTAAAGCCCCTCGGGTGGTTCATGAACAGCGAGCTAACTTTCTGTGAGGCGCTTCCGAATTCGATTCCCGACCGGAGCAAAACTGAAGCTGTAGCTTTCATTACAATCGTCTCAGTTTCTTTAGCTGTGTGACGAAAGAAACAGTTCAGGCATGCCCTCACCCCCATGCCTGGATAATAAATTAAAGCAGGGCCTAGGCATGTGAACATCGCCACCTGGCAGGATCGTCGGATTAATCCAACCCAAGAAAATACCAAACATAAAATGCCATCTTTATTTATATTTAGTCGTGATCAGTGAGATCTTCCGATGCGATGTTTTTTGTTCAGTGTGTTGAAAGGTCGAGAATGAAATCCACACATAAAGGAGGGGATCAGAGTCATAATATTGAAAATAATTCTAACAAGATACGTACATTTTAATAAACGAATCCCAGAACATAGGTTTAAAGGAATTTACAGAGAGCATTATCATCATCACCTGTCAAGTTGTCTTGACGTGGAAGCGAAGGCCCACCGCATCCTCGTAATTATTTACTGGATTCACTGATTACTTAGTGTTCCCAAGCGCGTCAACTGCTACGGCATTAGTCCCGTAACAATTCCAACATTCAAAAACGATAAAGCCATTTCTTTGAAAATGTTCTAAGGGTTTCACGTAAAGTACCCACCCCCCAAATTAAAAGATAGGTTTCTAATTCAAAGGGCCACGACATCAGACAGATCGACTGAGGAATATCAATTTTGGAGAAAATCGGATGAACAGTTTAGTCGCTAGCGTTGTTCACAGACGGACGGACTGACAGACAGGCGCACAGGCGGGCAGGCGGACAGATGGGCAGGAGGACAGACAGGCAGGCGAACAGACGGATGGACAAATCGATTGTTGCGTCAATCGATTTTTCGGTATCAAGGACCCACAAACATGGATTCTGGCTACACCACGTGTTAGAGGATCTTTTCTAAATTTAGCATCTCAATTTATCCACTTTGTCGTTACCAGGATAATAAAGAGTTTTTCTGGTGAAAATTCACCGTTATTTCGCGCAGAATAACATACTTTTCTCTCTTCCGCTGTAGTGAAAACGAGAAAGTAAGAATTAGTTATATCGGACATGGATCGTAAGTCTATCTCTTCAGAACAGGATCAGACTCGTAGACTTATCTGTGAAAAAGAATGATGAAAGCTAATGAGCTCCATTGTCTTTAAACCCAATACCAGTGCCCAGTGTTTCATACTTTACGAAAGTGTTTTCTTTTAGATGTATTATTCTTACTACACATGACTTGCAGGATGTATTGATTCATCGTGTTATGTAGCGAGGAAAGCCATGCATGATATAGATATCAAAACCATGGAGCGCGGGGTATATAAAGTTACAGTTAAATCATAATTTTAAGTAAATTGTCTAGGTCATACAGATATTTCATATAAGCTAGCTTCTAAAAGCTATAATCAAAGTTAATTAATACAATAACTATTTTATGTTTGAATGTGGGAGAGAGTGTGCTTATGGCCTCAGGAATCTGATAAGTAGAACTCTGTTACCCCTTTATGTGGCATCCAATGGGAAGGGCTCTTCACTTAGACAATTTGCACTTGTCTTCCAACTATAAGATAGCATTCCTGAACTCTCCTTGGAGTGTTTTAGTTGTTCTGCCGAGTAGATTTTTCTGAAGGAATCCAAATTAGTTCTCAAGGTTTCTTTCAAGTGCTGTAAGTAGATCTCTAAGCCATTTTGTCCCTGTCATACATTTTTGGATCCGAAACTTGATTGGTTTGGCTCGGTGATCGATCACGGGAACACCAGGCTTGTTATAACAGCGCGTGACACATTATACGTATGTATATATATATAATGGTTTAATATTTAGTAATTTAATGATATCATTAATTAGTATAATAAACATATTTATAAAAGGGAAATGTTTCGTGTTTTCAAGACATGCAAATTCGAATTTTGAAAGAATAAAGGATCCATATCTATGTAATGAATACCAAATGTCTTCCCATCGACATAATTTTCAGCAACGACGAAGTCAGACCACGCATTCCCAAACATTCAATGAGAAGAAAACAAAGGTTAAATCGTAAATCTTAATTCTAAATGGTTCTCGAACTCTCTCAGTACTTACAAAGAATCACGTTAAATTAATATGAGAAGAATTACAAAAACCTACGGAAAAATAACTGCTAAGAAGGAATATTTAAAGAAGCTGGTGAATTTCGTTTAACAAATTCAATGCAAAATTAATGCATCTATATTACAAATTTCCAATGCGAGCAGAAATGTAAAGAAAATGAGAGGTGTCGACGATTTCGATAGAGTTCGGAAAAAATAAATAAAAATAAAAAAAATGAAATAGTTCTAATTTTGACCGCAAAATGCAAAACGCTGATTGCGTTATTCCGCCCATCCTCATATTGCGCGAACCAACTGCATTTTCACACCCAGTGCGTCGTTGCTTACGACACAGCTGACGCCACGCGATAGCAAGGTTCCAAGGAAGAGGACGCTCGTCATTAAATGTTTGCTATTTACGTCTTGCATTATGGAACAAGAACCTTTTTTTCTTGGTATGTGAAGAACTACTGTTCATAAACTAATGTACTATATTACGTTATTGCAGTATCCCTGAATATTTTGTTCAAATATTTAATTCATTTCAATGTATTACGAAATTATTTTATTTGTTGTTCTTGATCAAAGTGCGTGCTACTTATTGGAAAACCATTTTGTGTGGTTTCTGTTCACCAGCTTTCGTTTAGAATAAATACACTTTATGTTTAATGCAATTTATTCGTCAGAAGCCCATCGACGCCGCCTCAATCCCCACACTGAACCAGCTCACTCGTTCCACTTGGAGCCTCCGCCGGTGGATCGCGTCGCGAGCGTTGGCATGGCGACCGCCGGTGACGCGGGTCCTTTCTCGGAAGCTGTGATCGATTGCCATGGCGGCGGTTGCCATGGCGGTTGCTGCGGCGGTTGCCAAGAACACGACCTCTGAGCGACCTCCGCCATCAGAGCAAGATAATAGACGGCCATTTTGACGTCGGTCCACCAGTCCTCTATCTCTCGTATCCACTTTCGTACTCTGTATGAAAACCAGATGCCTCAGTCACGAATCAATCGCTTTCAGACTAATATAAATCTGCTGGTAACATTGGTTGGAAGAGGCTGGTGGTAGACGTTTCCAAGGTAAAAAGATATTAAAACTAGGGATTTGTGAAACCTACAACCGAAAGTCTGGTTAATGGAGTCTTCAGTACTAGTCGTCTTACTATCTGACACACTACTTACAGGTGTGACCAGAAAATTGACCACCGTCTTCTTAATGCCGTTTTTCTGATAAACTCTTCGGTTCGGCAGAACAGTTTTCTTGACGATTTATCCTCTATTACGTCCAGAAAGTTGGCTTATAGTACGTCGAAGCTCTGAGGGATATACTAAGAAGTATCAAAGAAAAAAAATCTACTTTTTATGAATACAAACGAAGAGACATGCAAATTTGTGAATTGACGGGAATTAGGGTGCAAATAACGAGTCCTGTATCGTGCGCGGTTCCGCGATAGCTCCCGATTTTAGGTCGTTGGTTGCTAAATTTCCAAAAAAGAAGCCAGATGTTAACTGCCTAGGGGCTGCTTTTCTCTATGCCTGCCTCTGCAAATGACTGCAGATTAAAAGCACTGCCATTTTTCTAAAAGGGGTCCGAATGAGGACGCCTCCCTTGTCGTAACAACACGTCACCGCGAGACTTCCGCTTCTGGCGCTCACATGTAACATTCGTGAACAGGGCTTGGATTCTTATGACCTAGAAATTCTTTGAAAATGAACTATAAAATGATTTAAAAACAAGAGGAAAATGACCTAAAAGATTTAAAAATAAGGGGAAAATGATCGAACTTTTCCAAAAATACTCAAACATTTGTATAGAAATGTTTATTTATTCAATGAATTGTACAATTTTAAATGAAATTTATTTACATAAAAGTATATTTATATTATTTATATAGTACATTATAAATTATTTATTTTAAGAGGAAATTTGATCCTTAGCTCCTTCCAAGCGACGTTTTGAAAGTTCGAGGAAATTACTGAAGATCCGAGTAATTTTGAGAGTTTGAAAAGCATAGCCTATTGCAGTAGTGAATTTCGTCATGAACTGATGCTACAATAAAAACTGTGCTTTAGTCGTTCTATAATCGGAAATTCTTGAAAATTCACAACCAAAAAACACGAAAAGGAAACAAAATGCTTAAAAAAAATACAAAAATGACCGCAAATACCAAAAAAGTGACAAAAAATTACCCAATAACTACACAATTCTATCACCTATATGTAGTGTATACATTCGTTTACCAGTTAGCTACGTCTAGAGTGCATCAATGAAAAGATGACATGCCATCAAAATCCGAGCCGTGTTTATGAATGTTTTAAAATCATTGAATGTACCAACACGTTGTGTTGATGACAAGTAAGAACCCCACAACACAGCTTCAGACTTGTCACTCTGCCCTCAGAGTATCACCATGTGTACGACTGTGGCCTTTGATCCAAGCCTAGCATTGATTGATCCAGTTTCTTTATCGCCAAGTGGACCGAACGTCATAGAGGGTTCGCGAAGCTAAAATACACACCATTTTTATGTACCTCAGATATCACAAGTCTTAATTCTATTGACAATAATTTTGGGATTTTGATGTAATACTCGCAAGAAAGTAATATATTTGAAGGTATACAATATCAACGCCGGATTCAATTGGTCTCAATAAGCTTGCTGAAAACAAGTCAAATACAATAAATCCTAAATTGCAACTAAGCCTGCCTTCACACAAGGCCACTCTAACACCACTGAATAGAACTGAGCCCCTTCCTACCCAGCCACCGCCGAGTGCCACTAACAGTGAGAAAGATTGATTTATTGATTCATTGTTAGAGATTCTGGGCGCGTCAACTACCATGGTCATTAGTCCTGTACGTGTGGTGAGTGTTTATTGCTCAGGAGGTGGCGAAGATGGCGAGATCCGGTGCCGACCTACCGTCGGCTAGCGGGGTTTTCCCCTACCAGGTATTACGTTTAGCAGGTAACGCACACGTTTTCTTTAGCCTTCGCTTCGCTAGTTGAGAGAGGAGTGAGGAGTTTGGTTATTTTTCCAAAAGTAATTTTATATCAAATTCGTAGTTCGTTTTTCGATGCAAAATAGTTTCTATTACGGGACGAAACATTTCTGGTTATAAGATTTTGTCTACAACGCTCGTTGGCATCATTTATTCTTAATTCAACCAATATTGGCAACGGAGTGGGGGTAGGTATTCCGGGGCTCGAGAAAACGTGCGCGTATAATACCTCGCACCAGCGAGGCACCGCCTTAGCCGGGACAAGCTCTAAGCTCCCGACCGGTCCCCCGGAATATGTGGTAGTGTAGTGCATGTTAGTGTAAGTATGTGTGTAAGGGGTGAGGATAAGACAAGGAAGAGGAAGGACAGATCGCGCGCGGTCCGTGGCCCGTTTGTTAGGGTACTGTTCCGGCATTCGCCTGGTGTTGATCGGAAAAACTACGGATCACAGCAGCTGGCTTCTAGAATTCTCCTCCAGACAGCGACTGAATTCGATCAAGCCAAAAAGTTACAGTGAGAAAGGAAGGGTGCATGAGTCGCACAGCCGTGGGCGTTCGTAGAGTAGTCAGCACGTAGAAGCGGATTCAATGGCGCCTCCGAGTGGACCAGTGTGAAGGCGACTGTGTTCTGCTGGCGTGGGCGCCGTCCCGCGTCAGCGCTGCTAGGGGAGGGAGTTCGTCACCCAGCGCCACAGCACTGCGACTACGCTGCTCGGGTTAAAATCTCCATAAGCACCAATGCTTTGCCACCAGACGCGCCACTCAGAAGCGTTTGATGTTCCTCTGCAGATAGAATCGGTTCCTTTTCGTGCTGAATGGTTGTGATAAATAAATTCCGTAGCAACTCTGGTTTATATCAGCTGGTAAATGGTAAAAGAATGATCTGAACGTGATTGAATTACCGCACTAAATCTGCCGTGCCGGTCCACCTGTTGCAAGAACTGCCGACCGCGTGGAGGGATGGGGTGCGGAGGTAGCCATGGCGACCGCCCTAGCAACGGCCCGGGCCTTCGGGAGGCTATTCTGGGAAAAAGCTCCCTGCCCGGGGCGTCGCAGGGCAAATGTCGATATTCATCACCGGTGACGGCGGGCACCCAATCGGACGAATTCGCGCGAAGACTTATTGCGCATTAATTGACGAAACAAACAACAGCTCGTATCGCTTCCGGGGTAACGGATGTTTCCGGGCACGTCAACTTCTATGAAAGTTAGTCCCATCTGTAGTGAATGTTGATTGTTGTTGAGTGTTGAATGTCGAATGAACGAGAAGTGGTCGTCCTTCGCCAGGTCGTCCGACGCCGACCTTCACTTCGCCTTACGGGGGAATTCCTCCTCCAGATATCTCCCTCAGCAGGTCACCGCCCTAGCCGGAACAAGCTAGTTTCCAACACGTGTGTTGTAAATGTGTGTGTGTGTGTGTGTGTGTGTAAAAAAGAGAGGATACATCAAAAACAAGGAAGGAACGTGCGGACCATGGCCCGTTTCTTAGAGTACTGCTCCGGCATTCGCATGATACTGTTCGGAGAAACCACGGAAAGCTAACGATCAGAGTAGTCGTCGGCTGGAATTCTCGTCTGCATAACGCCTGAATTGTAATTTTCTAGCGTCAAACCGTCGAGACTCGAACCCCAGCGCCCCCTTTTCGAATCGCCGCAGAAAATTGTAAATCTGAATCCGAGCTATCTCAACCAGCAAAAGTCATTCATAGGAATCGGCGCGAAGATGCGGTGCGCATTCACTGCAGAATCACACGAGTGCCTTATAGTGCCTGAAGTGAAGGTTTCCTCTCACTACTTCGAAAGCAAAGAGAAGGACAAGAGGATAACACCAGAACAGTGAACAAAATGGCGTCTTATGATCCGAATACTTTGGGGGCCCTATTGCCGCTTCGCTAAGCGTGTCCAAGCTGGTAAGGAGGCTCCGGCCTTCGGCGATTAACATAAACCTTGAGTGTACCCAACGCACTTTACGCAAAAATACTTTTTTGTACAAACCACATCGCTGTTACCACATGTTATGAGAGAAACGCCGATAATGAAGCTACAATTTATTTCCTCATCCATGAACTTCCAATATAATGAAAAATTTAACTATGTAAAATAAATATCCTACGTTAGAGAGGTAATTCACAGTTTTTATTAAAAATGATGAAAATGATCTGCGTTACTGAAAACATTACTGAAAATTACTTTCATATTTTATCATATTTTTGAAGTAAAGACATGCAAATTCAAGGTGGATTTTTTCAATTCTTCGGGATGTCTAATAGTAAACATTTGCTTTTGCGCTATGATGTTGGCTTTATGATATATATAATTACGACTTTTAGTAATTATTTATATCTAGCAATATAAACAAACTTGTGAAGACAAAACTTCGAAAGTGAAGCGTGTGCGAATATTAGGATTTGGCATAGATACGTAGTACTAGACTGGCAAGACCCTATCTCATAGCGTTCGCGCCAGTGAAGCCAAAATCTTGCGTTCGTCGCCTTCTTTTGTCACTCCAGATTTGTTCACTGTCAGTGTTCAATGGGAATATTTATGAGTTTCTTTCTTCATTTTCATCAATTTCTGTTCAACATTGACAATTGCTAAATTATTTACATCATGAGAGTAAATACTTGTATTGTGTTTGGATGAAATTTTTTAAATTTGCAACACAAGGGAAAAGAATTTTAATACACTAGTTACTTTTCGATGCTTTGCGCTCATGACATTGATAATTTAGTAATGAAATTTCACTTCCAGTTGACGATTATTATTTTTGTTAAAATTGTTTACTTAAAATTAAAATAATAATAATAAAAATTGAGTGGGAAAATAAGTAGCTTCTGTGTATCAATGCTCTGTACTATGTCTGTAATTCAACATTGACTCTAATGCATTCTTTTTTCGTTCTGACTTTTCATTAATTTCCAATCCGAAATTTCATAAAAGCATGGATTAACGTCATTAGAAGAGATGACTTGTTACCAATAGTTGCTTTATCTATTTGTTCGCAACATTTTTGTTCAAAGATACGGATTTAATAGGCCAGGAAAGAAGCCTTCGACGAGGTGACTCCAACATTTTTTCCAGCCCATCTAACACATTTGCAGAAACGTTGGAAGACGCCAAGAAAACCACGAACACCAAGAAAGTCTGCTTTAAAACATGTCACAAATGCTGATCAGCAATTTCATGAGAACAATAATGATATTCTGGTTTTGTTATAGTGCTCCTCGTTGTCCTAAGTGTGGCTTTAGGAAGGTTAATTCTATTAAAGAGCCTACTTCAAATAAAATTTAACTGGAACTTTTGTTATTATAAAGAAACAGTACAAAGTAACCAAGGGCAAATTTAATGTATCAGTAAAAAAATTATAATTTTGATGAAAACTGACTTCCATCTCAATCATGTTATCATTCTTTGACCCGCAGAACAAAATATTGCCGAGATGACCCCTTGCCTTTACTTCTGAATTTTTAAATCTAACTTTTATCATCGTCATGAATATTAGACACTGACTGAGACTAGTATTATTTTTGACAGTAAATGAAAAATAAAACCGTTTAAGAAAGGTTGAAATCAAATTTGTGTATACTTAATATTATTTTCCATTTAATATTCCTCAGTTTCTCAACAACAATATGTTGAAAACATACGTTTATAGATTTTCTGGAAGGCTATTGACGTATACCATTGTATGCCTTTGAGCGAATCTGTAATATGGCGGCAGGCGTAATCGTCAGGTTAAAAAAAGTCGTTCACTGCGAGTCTAGTATTATATTGTGTCTGTGGGAAACGAAAGCGAAGGCATCGGTTTACTTGCGCGAGAACATCACATACCCGCGAGCGGAATTGCCTCATATTTATAGCCTCTAAGACGTGTCCGATTTCATGACGAGGCTCCATCCGTCAGCTTATGCGATTAACATAAATCATCACTGACTCTGTCCAACGCAATTTACGCCCAAAAAATGCTTTTTAATTCATTAAATCATGTCATTCCCTTTTAAATTAGAAAACAATGTCATCGTCCCTATCACCCTTTCTTCTTCAATTTGTTCGCCGTCAGCGCGGACTCGTGATAAGGGATAAGAGCCTGGTTTTGAAGAGTCCATGTGCTTGGTTCTTGTGCAAAGTAATACGTGAAAAACAGAGAAGGGCAGCGATTGCCCTCCGCCCCCCCCTCACACACTGCTTTGCAGTGAGACACAAGAGGACTCTCCGTGAGCAGTGTCAAAATGGCCGACTATGTTCTCCCTGAAGCGGAGGTCATGCAGAGGTCTCTCTACCTTGGCAACCGACATGGCAACCGTCGCCATGAAAATCGATCACAGCTTCCGACAAAGGATCTGCGTCACCGGCCGTCGCCATGGCGACGCTCGCGGGGCGGTCCATTGGCGGACGAGATGGGTGGCTTCCATTTGTGACATTCAGGATACGCTACGGTTTAAAATACAGTATCCTATTGAATACTCTAGAGTTATATATTTTATATGTACTGAAAAAAGAACATTATTGTGAAGTTAACTGATTATTCACGAGCACGGCAGACCGACTGTTCATTTCCAACTTTTTCATTGATTCATTTACTATTAATTTATTTCAAGAATATTAACTGATTCAGTTTATTCTACTTTACATACATATTGGTGACTAAAAGTTAACTTATAACTAATTACTTACAGTTACATAAGAGATTGAGGGAACTTACGAACGATAATTGAGCTCCCCCCATTCCGTTTCATTCAACATTTGGGTTTCTGTACAGCGTGAATGGGCTGCATAGCGTGATATTAGTGATCACATAATGGAATTTTAGCCGCGTTTAATACGTTTTATCTCATCAGATCACCTTTTTAACATTTCGAAATTCGGGACATTTCGGAAGAGAACGTAGACACTCTCTACCCATTGAAAAAACTCAGGAACAGATGAGTACACAATATGCAGTTTGGTTAACACAAAATATTACGAATATTTACGCAGATTACCTTTTAAGTTCAGGTTCACTCCTTGATCGTGCATTGCCATTACCACGCATGCTTCGCTATGGCCGGCCGACGAACTGAAATTTGTATAGCTGGGCAATGAAGACAAAGCAGTAGTGGTGTTCCAGCAGTAGGTACTTCCTGTGCTTACCTGATTTTAAAATACCGCTGGAACACAAAGTGTTTCCAATTGCAAAGATTT